>CAMZMU010000083.1:36320356-36428856 GCA_947311845.1 Poa pratensis | reverse complement strand
TTCAAAAGAGATTGTCATCAATTACCAAAATGGGGGAGATTGAAAGTGCATGGGCCCTCATGTAGTTTTGGTAATTAATGACAATCTCTATGGACTAATGGTTGCATTGAGATATCCTTGTAGGCTTTTCGATTGGCAATGCTTGAACACCATGTGTTGGTATCAAGATTGAAAGAAGAAGATAAAGTGATGACCAAAGCAATATTCAAGAGAAGAAGATAAAGTGCAAGTTCAAGAGAAGCATCGCGGAAGAAATCCTATGCTTGAAGGTTGCCACCCCTTTGAGATTATGGTCAAGTGAAGTTTGGCTAACAGAGGCTCTCCCATATTGGTGTATGGGGAGCGGTATGTGAGTCTTCGCCAAGCTAAAGCGCAATCAAGAAAGGTGGTCCACTTGAAGAGATCAAGATCGTTATCATCTAGCTCAAGTGGAATGCGCAAGGCAAAGGTATGATCTTGATAGGGTTTCTATTTATCGGTCTCATGGTGTTAGTGGAGACCGGGTTATAGGATAGACGACATACTATCAAGAGGGGCTCTCAAGTGAGTAACTTGATCGCATCTTTGTAGAGAGCTCAAACCTTTGCATACTTGGCATATCATCTTTCTTGGTTCTTATTTGGCTTTTATACATGTGAGGAATTAGAGCTTGTTTCATCCATACCAAACTCTAGTTCATCAAAAAAACGGATTTTATATGCATATCTTGTGTCATTTTTTATGTTGGAGGTTTTACCGGTTTGTCTTTTATAGAGAGGTCTTAACTTTCCTCATTTGGTCTTCTCCTCACATGATGGACTATGATGTTTCTCTGCATGATCTTGTAAATCTCTTTGTTACGATTCCAACGAGCCCAAGATCATCGAAATCGGAGACCGGATGAAAATGTTCTTGCCGTTTTCGTGTTGGGGTTTTCACAGTTTTCAGAGGGGCGGAAATTCCAGGTTTTAGGCCGGAAATTCTGGCCCCCGGAAGTTTTGGGAAAAGTTCCGGCCAAAGTCCAGTACCAAAAATTTAGGGACTTAGCCATTTTTCGGAGGTCCGGAAGTTCCGGGTTAAGTACCGTAACTTCCGGCCCGCGCAGGAAAACTGCCCCCAACGGTTGGATTTGGTGGGGACCTATTTAAGGGTCATCATCCCAATTGGTTCCTAAGTTTTGGTGCTCTCTCTCTCCTCCTCCATTGTTGACCTCCAAGCTTTGAGTTCTCTCAATCCCTCCCATGATTCTTGCATATTTTGAGGAAAAAGTTAGAGGAGATCTAGATCTACATTTTCACCAATCCATCTCTCCTCTAAGTGAGGGGAACCCTTTGGATCTAGATCTTGGATTTCCATTTATTGAGTTCTTCTTTGTTTTTCCTCTCTTCTCCCCCACAAGCATTAGTTGTTTTTGGTGGATTTGAGAGTGAAGGATTTGAGCACTTGTGCTCTTGCCATTGCATTTGGTGCATCGGTTTGTGATCTCCACGAGAATTCGGGGAAGTTAAAAGTTTGTGAGCTTTACATTGTGACAGCCTTCGTGCTTGAAGTCTTCTATATTGCTATCACTTTGTTGCTTGTCTTGCTTAGCATAAGTTGTTGGTGCACATAGGGGAGCCTATTATATTTAGGTTGTTGGCTTGTTAATTTAAACACCTAGTTTTATTTCGCAATTATCAAGCCTAAACCGGAAAAGTTTTAAATCGCCTATTGACCCCCCCCCCCCTTCTAGGCGACATCCGTGTCCTTTCAGGATTAACCAATAAAGTTTCCCAGTCGACTAAGCCTAAGACGTAGATACGCCAATAGAGTAAAAGGGTGACTACTCTTGTGGAGTGCCCACCACAGATCTAGAGCTCCTTCCTCGCGAGTAGATTTACATGCATGCACTTTGCTCTAGAACAAATCGGAGTCACCAAATGTTATCTTGAACCAAAAGCATGAAAATGCAATAAATCTTAAATTATGTATTAGATTGACGACCCATTTTCATCATTGACTTTGTTGCAATGAGATAAAAAACTAGCCCATATGTTGATATGTTTCAAGGATTTTTTTCATCGGTAAATTTCAATTTTTAGACAAGTTATACCCACTTAGTTATAGTAACATGGTTAGCGGGTTATTGAAAATAATTTCCCACACATGTAAAACTTGCATTATATATGGCATTTCGATATTCAAAATCTCGTGTTTCATAATAAAACATAAATTAAGACCCTATCTCTAAACTTTCTTCATGTTGCAGTTTTAAATAAGATAAAAAGTATTACGTGGTAATGCTACACCATTAGGGTGGTACACATTCTCTAGTAACACGATAGTCAACATATTATAACATGGTAGCCAATGGGGACAATAAAATCGTCAACACATGATAAAATAGGATCATGTTTTAAGCCCTCACTGTGACGAATTCAGATAAATGGGAGCCTTCGTCTGCTGCTCTCTTGAATGTTGTCGCCCCCCCATAGATTAAACATGTCCTCTTAGTCCGTCTTTTGGCCTTCCAATGCGGGGAATAAAAAAATAGGATTCATATATATGCCATTCCATTTAAACTATACATGATTTATTTTTTGCGAAAACTATACATGAATTCAAAACACAACATGTAACATAAATGTTTTGTTGCACCATTATGTATCAACTCTTGTCCCTACTATTCATTTTCCCATCGATTTCGGACCAGAGTTATTACTCTGCAACTCTGCATGCATGCAACATGTTACTCCCTCAAATTATAACCCTATAAGTTCTGATAAGTCAAAAAATTATAACTTCCACTAAGGGCTTGTTTGATTCATAGGATTGGCAAAGGATTTGTATAGGATTGAAATCCTATAGGATTTTTTCCTTTGAACCCGTTTGATTCATAGGATCATTTCACATAGGAAAAATTCCTATAGGAATCTTGTGGTACAAACTTCATAGGAAAATAACATGAGGTCCAACCTCATGGAAAAATTCCTTCAGCACAATCAAACAAACTTCTCTTCCATAGGATTCAATTAGACATGCCATTCTAATCCTATGAAATTCCTATCCCTACACTTTCCTATTCCTACGAATCAAACTAGCCCTAAGTGTATAAAGAAAATATCAACATTTATAATACTGGACAATGTCAATAGATTCATCATGCAATATGCACGTGACAATACTGGACAACTTTTACACAACACAGTTTTTCTAGGCTTTAGCAGTACTCCTGTAAATTTGCCTTTTTGATAGCGTAGATCGATTCCTTTGTTGTCTTGACAGAAGCACGTACGCAAGTTCTTATTGGATTCCTTCGATCGGGCTGCAGCTTTCTCCAGTCAAACACACATAAAAAAGGCCACCACTGATCTCGCCACCAAAGTCCATGCACGAACATGATGATGACGCTATTAGTTTCAACGGCTCCAAGCTAACACCAATAGTAGAAAAAAAAAGCTAACACCAATATTCAATCCTCGAAATGTATAAAGATACTCCTACCTAGCGGACACAGATCACAAAGCTAAAGGCCCTCTCCAATCTGGAGCAATGGTCTACGTCCAGCTACGTACTGTCAGCCTCATGGAGTTGACCTATTGCCTCGTACCCCTTCAAACTTTAGTCTTAGACTAGGCACAATGATACTATGATGTATCATGCATGCCATGTTGACAAAAAACCGAGAGATGATAGTACTGTCATAGAGCAAGTACAATAGTATAGCTGGGTATTGGCTATAAGATGTTGCCATGTCATCTATAGCCAACCTAATAGCCAACAAGTATAATAGTTGACTATAAATATATACTACTTTATTAATAGTTGGCCCACCTTCCACTCTCACAAGGTGTCTAGGAGCACGTGTTGTAGCTGGCTCTTGCTTGAGAGCCCGCTTCTACTCTCTCATATTCTCTCTCCTCCATGTAAGCACAAATATACTATTTAAATCCTTACAGCCTGCTGACTGGTCCTTATTGTACTTGCTCTTAGATAGATACCGTAACATAGCGGATTCCAATGCAAAAGGAGTCTACAACCTAATAAATGTAATACTACATGATACCACAAATATGTTACTAACCATTATGGAACTAGTAACATAGGCTAGTATCATATGCATGATACGTATATGATACTCCATATTGTGACTAGTCTTAGCGCATTAGCGCAAGCTCTCTCATGGCGCGACGGCGACCCCTGTTTTTATGTGTGTGCAGTTTATGTTGGTTGTCATTGTGTCCCTCCCTTCGTGATGTCATGTTTCACGACGTTTGGCGATGGTGTTTATTCGGGTGTTTGGCGGGTTTTAGGGTTATTAACCATTAATTTATTCTTCTTATTCAATGAAAATGGCATGTCTTTTATATCTTTTTTTAAAAATTGACATGTAAATTATTTTTGAAACAAAGACAATAGTACTTGACATGTAATTACATTTTCTAGCAGTACTCCAGTACGTACTTACACGCACTGGCAGGGCAGTTCTACTATTCACTCCCTTGTGTAGATGGGCATGCTAATTCATTCCCTTGTGTAGATGGGCATGGACAGATCGACTATGCGAATGTCCGAGCACAAGTAGCCATTGCCTGGAGTTAGGGCACTTCTAACGGGCTGGCGCATACGGACCAGCCCAGTCCATATTTGTCCGAACGGACAAATGAGGTGCTCCAACGGGCTGGCGCAAAGGGACCTGTGTCCGGGCGGACACATGATTTCGTCCCAAACGCGACCCAACTTTGGTCCAGCTTTGGGGCGGGACGGACAGCCTCTCGGTCCGCCCCTTTGTCCTCCCTGTCCGCCTCGGGCCCAATGGCCAGCCACACATTCCCTCCCCGCACCCTCCCACCTCCGTGTCCCCTTTGCCTCCCGCGACCGCCGCCGCCGCCCTGGACCAGCCGCCTTCTTCTCCAGCCCGGCCGCCCTCGCCTTCTTCTCCCACCCCGGTCGCCCTCGCTCACTGCTGCAGCCCCGGCCGCCCTCGCCTTCTTCTCCCGCCCCGGCCACCCTCGTCCTCTGTCTCCGCCTCGGCCGCGAAGTCCACCGCCACGAAGGTGCTCGACGAATTGCCCGAACAAGGTACTGAACAATTGCTGTCCCTTCTTTGCATTTGGAGGAGTGCAAATGGTGTAGCATGTTCTTAATATTTCTTTCATGTAGATGGATAGCGATGATGAGTTCTTCTACCACACCTTCATCGGTACATCGTATGAATCGTCGGATGATGACAACGATATCATGATGTCCGCGGCCACTCTCATCCACAACTTCAACGAGAATGCACTGCCTCGGCATGTCGGGTCTATCGTTGGGCGAGCACCCGCGTTGGATCGTGAGCGAGACAAAGGCCACCTCCAACTTTGGAAGGACTACTTCAACCCGGTGAAGACAACATATCCTGCCTCTGTCTCTCGTCGCCGTTTTCGTATGGGCCGGCCATTGTTCATGCGTCTGCTAGAAGGGGTGAGGGCATATGATGACTATTTCGAGGCGAGGCCAGATGCAACAGGTGCGTATGGCTTCTCCTCGTACCAAAAGTGCACTGCAACTATCCGGATGCTTGCATATGGAGTGGCTGGCGATCTTGTTGATGAGTGTCTGCGCATGAGCGAGAGCACTTGCCTGGAATCGATGTATCGTTTCTGCCAAGCTGTGGTTCAGGTGTTTGGCAAAGAGTACTTGAGGGAACCCAACTTTGAAGACACTGCCCGTCTTCTGAAGATGAATGAGAGCAGGGGCTTTCCTGGTATGCTTGGATGCATAGATTGTATGCATTGGGAGTGGAAGAACTGTCCCTTTGCTTGGCAGGGACAATACCAGGGTCATGTCGGTGAATGCACGGTCATACTTGAGGCAGTGGCTTCCCAGGATCTTTGGATTTGGCACTCATTCTTTGGTATGGCCGGTTCCAACAATGATATCAATGTGCTACATCGGTCAACGGTATTCGACAGGATTGCCGAGGGCGAAGCTTCAATTGTCAACTACTTGGTCAATGGGCATGAATACAACAAGGGGTATTACCTAGCTGATGGCATCTACCCTTCATGGCCAGTTTTTGTGAAGACCATCCGAAGACCCGACTCCGAGAAGACTCGCAAATTTGCTCAACACCAAGAAGCATGTCGGAAGGATGTGGAACGAGCATTTGGTGTGCTCCAATCTCGTTTTGCCATTGTGCGGCATCCTGCTAGAACATGGAGCAAGGAGATGATGGGAGGTCATGACAGCTTGTGTGATCATGCACAACATGATCGTGGAGGATGAGCGGGATGACGCGAAGCTATTCGATCAAGGATGAGAATTTCAGGGACAGTTGGTTGAGCCGATCCCGGGGCCATCGTCGTTCCAGCAGTATCTTCACGTGCTTAATGAGATGCATGACAAGGTTACACACATCCAGCTCCAGAATGATTTGGTCGAGCATGTTTGGACTCATTTTGGAAACCAGTAGTCGTGGCCTCTTTAATTTCATTGAACGAACTATTTATTTCAGTCCATGAATTTTTTATTGTAATATACGTTGTTATTTGTTATTTGTGAACTACTATTTTCTATTTATAAATTTGTGAACTATTTGATGAAATCCGGACCGGTGGGCAAACATGAGCTAGGCCGTTGGGGGCACCTCCACCCCAAACGGACAAAGGCCAAAATGTGTCCGCGGTCCGCCCCCAAACGGACAATTATGTGTCCGATTTGGTGTCCGTATGTTCCAGCCCGTTGGAGGTGCCCTTATCTCCTGACTGCTGGCGCCCAGCTGCGTACGTCCTGCTGGGTTCGCCAGGGATTTATGGACAAGATTACAAGAGGAATTGGGCAGAAGCTAGCGACCGAGAGGAAATTAAACAGACCTGATCCCAACAATGTGATCCCAGCTGCTCTCTCTCATCATGAGAGTCTCAGGCAGTCAGTCGCTCGAAGCAATGCAGGATTGCAGATAGCTCGTGCGTGCTGTGTAAATGGCGCCAAATCACAACGGGGCCTAGGCAAGCAGCAGCTCACACGAATCAAGAGGAAGCGCTCGGAATAATTTACGGCCAGATGTGTTCTTGACATGCCAGTCAGTGTTGTGTAGTACTGACGGGCGGCATTGCTGACCGGCTGTACTAATGATCGGCAAAGCTAGCTACCATACATAGAAGATCTACCAGAGAAGAGAGCATCTAAGAGGAAAAGAGGAAAAAGGGTCGGCATCGCCGATCACCGTCGACCAAAAAAGATGGCGTCGCTTACCTGCTCGTTCGTGAAGAAACTTCGAGGCCAGGAGGGAAAGCTCGAAGGGAGAAAACTGTGGCAAGGTCCTTTGGGGGTGAGTGGAAGGGGATAAATATGGCGAGCGAATTGGCTGGCAGTGATGAAACTTCTCTCACCATATTTTCAGTAACGCGGTGAGCTCGCGCCATCTCTAATCTCGCACGAGTTTGGTGTCGTGTTTCGCCTCTCCAGACGTGACGAGGTGGCTATGAGCAAACGCGATTTGGCTGTTACTCTGAGGCTAGACTATGGGGTGTTTTAAATTTCGCGCGGGCAAAAATCTCGGTGCAACCCTGCCAACTAAACAGTCCCAAATTGCATCCCTTAACCTGTATGGGTCTCGCGACCAACCAAACACGTCCTAACTATAAATATCGCAAACATAAACTGTTTCGAGCCGTTTGCGGCAGTGGCGAAGCCACATTGAGAGCTGTGTGATCAATTGACCACACAACTTTTTGATATTTCTTTCATATACAAGCATAAACCATGGAGGAAAAATTATAAAATTTGTAGAACTAGATGTATTTGACAGCACATACAGAAACAATTCAAACCGTTAGTGGTAGACCACGAACGAGTCCACGACGCCACTGCACTCAAGATTCTAATTCCCCAGTCATTTCTATATTTTTGTTCAGACACCCGAGCTATGCAGCGCTTATCTCGACAGACCGATGCTATGCAATGCAGATGGAGCCGTGTGCGCTCATGCCTAGGATAGGGTGCAACGGCCGGTGACACACACAAAAGGCAGACAGAGACGGCGACACAAGCCCTCATAAAAATCACACCCCGATCGATGTCAAGAAAGAGATAGAGATGGATGAAGAAGCTAGAAGGGTTTTGCTACCATCGAAGGTCACATTTGCTGTCGACCGAAGTGCATGGTGTTGACCGAACCTAAGCAAGCTCAGCATGAAATTTCAAGAAGAAGAAAACTCGTGTGCGCCCGCACGCGTTTGATCCTGGACTTATATGTTTTTTCTCGTTCCTTCAGAAGTGGCGTAGGCTTTTATGATTTATTTTGCAGTGAAGTTGAAAATATTCAAGATCTCTTTGGTTGTCTGGTTGCATGCATACCTAACAAATGTGGTCGAAGATGTTCACTATTTTCCGACGATTTTTTTGCTTTGGATGGGTTGCTCGCTGGTGCTTGGAATAATTCCAAGGAGAGTAATCTTACACAAATTCATGAACACCCCCGCAGTTCAAAGAAGGTCGGATGATTACAGATTTAAAAATAGATTTTTACCAGGTTTCCATTGGATCATACGATTGCATAAGAGTATTTTGTTTCGTCAAACAAGAATCTTTATAAAATTGTTTAAGACACCAAACACGAGCTTGAAACTCATGGAGAAACTTCTTAGCGTTACCTCTGAATCCTCAACCTTTCTCTCGCCTTTTTATCCAATTTAGCTAGCGCCTTTATATTGATTACAACAATGTCTTGGTGGTATATTAGTGTTATGATTATATCAAGAATAAGAAGGTGGGGAAATTTGGTACCTGTGCGGTTAAACTTGATATGACAAGGCATACGACAGGGTCAAGAGATGTTTATATATATAGAAAATGATTTTGCGGCTTTGTTTTGACACACATTTGTGTCCATGGCATGTGTCTCTTTAGTTAGTTACGAAGTTTATCTCAATAATGCTCATTCTGATTTTATCTATCCAACCCGAGCTCCATGGCAAGGGACACCATTTGTCCCTATTTGTTCTTATTATGCGCGAGGGGTTATCTCGTCTCTTAAAGTATGAAGAAAATGCCGAGAATCTGTTGAAAGTTAAAGTTTGTAGAGAGACATTAAATGTATCGTAGCTCAACTTGGAAATTTACGTTAAAAAAATAGTATGTCTCGGTGACACTGAATAAAAAGGGTTTAACCTTTGAAGCAATTATTACTATATGCATAAATTGTTGCCTCCACATCGTTTCCCGGGGAACAAGGTTACCCGGAGAGGCTTTTGCAGTCTCCCATTCCTATCTTAGGTAATTCTTCTGATCATTTCAAATTGTACTTGTGCCATGTAGCATCTTATTTGGTCACACTCTTACTATTCATGAAATATTTATGCAGGGGCTGGTGCATATCCTAATAATTTAGCTTGTTAGATTAAATACATGGACTGTAGCTTCTCGAAAGAAGGTATCATTCTACTGGTGTTAGCATATTTAAGTTTTCACTATTTTTTATCTGAAAAAATAATGGAAACTTAAATATTATTTAAAAAATCCACCGTTATCATTTAAAGTGCTTATTTATTATTTCGGTTACAGTGTCAAGACCCTATACTCTAAACTCAATTGATAATTTTTTCAAAACAAGAGCCTTATTTGGTCACACTCTACAAAAGGACGGTAAAAATTGAGTGAGTATCACCGGAATGGTATCTGCATGGTAGATATATTCATATCAGAGATTGCATCAGCAGACATTAGATGTCTCCGAGTGATAGAAGTTACTATCACAGTCGGAGTTATTCCGAAAGGTTTATATAGAAGGAAATATTTATCCGAGAATTTTGTCGACGGACACTAGGTGTCCCGGATCATATAAATATGTTTATATGATAAGTAATTATTTCCGAGAATTTTCTGTAAAAGGAAAATATTTAATTGGAAATTAATTAGACAGAATATTAATTGATTAATTAACTAATAATTGAAAAATTTATTAAAAGAAATAAAAATAGGAGCCCACCATGGGGGCTACCTTGGTGGGCCCTAGGGTGGTGGTGCGCCAAACCGCATTGGGGGGGGGGGGTTCCCCCTCCCAGCCGAAACCCTAATGGGCCTTAGGGCCCATGGGGAGAGGCGCCGACGGCCAAGGAGGAAGGGCCGGCCTAGAGTGGCCCCTACCCCCTTAGGTCGGTTCGGCCTAGGGTGGGCCCCACCCTAGGGCCGGCGGCGGTGGATGTGGAGGCGGTTTGGGGGAGGGGTTCAACCCCTTCTCCAAGCCTCCCTCCCCCTTGGTCCTCCTATATAAACCCCCACCCCCTCCTCTTTTGGAGACACACAAGTTACGCAAATCTTGGCTCTTTGTCTAAAAGGATTGAGAGAACATCTCTTGTTTAGAGGGACCCTCTCCGATTAGATTTAGATCTAGATCTCTCTCTCACTCCTTCTCATGTGTTGAGATCTCCACCTTCATATACGCTAGTAGTGTTTCAAGTTTGGACGGCGAAGCTCTGCTGAACCACTCCCGGCATACGCGTGCAAACTCTCAGAGGGGTGAGGTGTCGGATCCCGACGGTTGACCCTCACTCTGTTGAATCAAGGTGAAAAGGCTAAGGAGGAGAAGGCATCGGAATGTCTCTACCAGGCTTGGTTGAGGGAATCTGCTACAAGCTTCATCAACTACGTCATTGACACTTCTTTCGCGACTTCGGTGTTGGTAACTTATTCTGTCTAGATCTTTGGATCTTCGTATTCACATGTATCTTCATAGTAGATCTTGTTAGTTGTTGCGTAGCTATACGAAATTTTTTAATTTACCGTACATGCAACCCAATACCTCTGACTACAAAACCAAACAACTTAGTCATTCCAAATTGACATCTCCTCACCTTACTACTCTGCATGACAGGCGACGCTGGGAGATCGAGAAAGGAGATGTATGCAACGACGCTGGTAAGGAGGCGATAGAGGAATCAGAAAAATCAACAGAGACGAAAGACCCGATACTTTGATGGATTTTCCTACCATCGTACCTCACATAGTAATCAGTCCCCAACATTGTGGTATGTTTTCAGGACAACATCATCCCTGGATAAGATATCCAGTTCTACCATATCATATGATGCTCTACCATGCCATGGTAGTACAACAAAAACATTATAGAAAAGATAAATATACGATCATCTATTTCATCTTGAAATTTTATTTACGAATCGAGAAACACACAAAAAAAAATCTACATAGTATCAACTTCAAAGCCCCTATCAGACGCTAGTTCATCTACAACTGACAGCTCGATTTATCATTTTGTTTGTTAAGCCATGTTTAGTTCACATGGTTGTAAAAACATCTGAATAGAAAAAACACAAAAAAAATGATAGAATGCATGTGTAAAACAGAGGATTGTAAACATAGGATTACTAATAAACACGATCAAATCAAAGTCAAACTACTTGAAAAAGTATAATTAACATGTTATTACGTCACTACAGATCTCGGTCTCTCAAGTTGGCTAATTTTGGCTGACTGAATCCTTTGAAATCAAGTTATTCGCAAGGGCCAACTTGATCTTCTTCCCCATGAATCATGGATGAGGGAAGCCTAGGAGGTTCTGATGGTTGTAAAATTCCGGCGTTTTTTCCTTTGAAGCTGAAATTGAGGAAAAAATCCGTGTTTTTTTCCTTTACAAGCCTTATTGTTTGAGTCAAAATTTAAGATACAACTTTCGGTGACTGTAAACATATGTTAGATGGACTAAATAATTTTTGTTAGAAATTTTCGGGCACGCTACAATGACATGATAACCTCATGTGCTATGGTAGCACAAGCTATACTCTCACTAGTCCTGGATATATAAACCCTGCAAAAATTCTACAGGCAAAATCACAAGGACAAAAGGGAAAAGATAAAAGCAAAAGAAAAACCACATAGCCCAAGGGCACAGTCCTACTATATGTAGGTCGACGACGAGTCATCAAAGCATCCATAACCTCGAATCCTCGATGTTTTCGCAAAAAAAAACCTCGATGTTCCCCTAACCGGTTGTGCTTATGCTCTTGTTTCCCTCTCGTCGGCCTCTTCCTGATCCTCTCCTATTCCCAGCACTCTCCCCAGGCAGCTGAGCTCCCTCACTCGCCTCCTCGACAGCCAGCGCGCGCGCGGCGCCAAAACACATAAAAATCGAGCGCAGTACAATCCACAACCTCTCCGCCCCGCCCCGCTCCGGTCGCTCGCCATGCGCGCGGCGGCCGCTTCCCCTTGGCGTTTCTAGATGGGCTCCTCCTCCCTCCTCCTCTTCCCCTCCTCCTCCTCCTCCGCCTCCCGCTCCTCTTATTCCCATGCCACCGCCTCCTCCTCCTTCTCCCACTGCCACCTGCTCCCCTACCCCGCTTCTTCGTCCGACCTCCTCCTCTACCTCAACCACCTAGACCACCAAGAGGCCGCAGCTACCATGGTCCGAAAGCGCCCCGCGCCCGACATGGACCTGCCGCCGCCGCGACGCCACGTCACGGGCGACCTGTCGGACGTCACCGCCGGACCGCCCGTGCTGTCGTCGGCCACCGCGCAGCTGCCCGCGCTGCCCACCCAGCTGCTCCCGTCATTCCAGGTCCAGCAGCAGCAGCAGCAGGTGGTGGTGGATCATATGGACGCCGCCGCCGCTCCGGTGGCGGGGAACACCACGGCGTTCGTGGACGGCATCATCCGGGACATCATCGGGAGCAGCGGCGCCGGGGTGTCCGTCGCGCAGCTCATCCACAACGTCCGCGAGATCATCCACCCCTGCAACCCCGGCCTCGCCTCCCTCCTCGAGCTGCGCCTCCGATCCCTCCTCGCATCCGACCCCGCCCCGCCGCCGTCGCATCTCCTCCCTGACGCCGCACCAGCCGCCCCAATGCCCATGGCGGCGCTCCCTCCCCCGCCTCCGGACAAGCGGCGACGCGAGGAGGAGCCGCCGCAGTCGCCCAAGCCTCCGTCGGCGGAGGAGACCGCCGCGGCCGCAGCGGCGGCGGCGGCGGCTGCCTCCGCGGCGGCCAAGGAGCGGAAAGAGGGGCAGCGGCGGAAGCAGCGCGACGAGGAGGGCCTCCACCTGCTGACGCTTCTGCTTCAGTGCGCGGAGTCGGTGAACGCGGACAACCTCGACGAGGCCCAGACGGCGCTGCTGGAGATCGCGGAGCTCGCCACCCCCTTCGGCACCTCCACGCAGCGCGTCGCCGCCTACTTCGCCGAGGCCGTGTCGGCCCGCCTCGTCAGCTCCTGCCTCGGCCTCTACGCGCCGCTGCCCCACGCCTCTCCCGCGGCCTCCCGCCTCGTCAACGGCCGGGTCGCCGCCGCGTTCCAGGTGTTCAACGGCATCAGCCCCCTGGTGAAGTTTTCCCACTTCACGGCGAACCAGGCCATCCAGGAGGCGTTCGAGCGCGAGGACCGTGTCCACATCATCGACCTCGACATCATGCAGGGGCTACAGTGGCCGGGCCTCTTCCACATCCTCGCCTCCCGCCCCGGCGGACCGCCCAGGGTCAGGCTCACCGGCCTCGGCGCCTCCATGGACGCCCTGGAGGCCACCGGGAAGCGGCTGTCGGACTTCGCCGACACGCTCGGCCTGCCCTTCGAGTTCTGCCCGGTGGCAGACAAGGCCGGGAATCTTGACCCGGAGAAGCTGGGCGTCACGCGGCGCGAGGCCGTCGCCGTCCACTGGCTGCACCACTCCCTCTACGACGTCACCGGCTCAGACTCCAACACGTTGTGTCTCATCAAGAGGTACTAGCTAGTATGCCATGCCATGCTGCTTCCATTGTCAAGTCTGCATTGGCATCATGCCTACTTTCCAGCCTGCATTTCCTTCACCAATGTGACTACTGTACCACCGCTACTCTGCTAGCTAGGAGCCTAGGAGTACTACTGCACATCAAGCATCAATGCCTCAATGGTACTTGCTGCATTGGTTTGGTTTAAGGTCAGGAGTACCAGTAAAACAATAACCCATTTGTGTGCTAAAAGTTTGTCATTATGACTAGCTTTTTAGGATTAGAAAGGTTGCAACTTTCTGTTGCTTTGGCCATGTCAACCCCTTGTTCCATTCCATACTCTTTGATGATCCGAGGATCGCTTCTACATTTGGTTTGTGGATCGCCAAAAGCTTTCTCGTCATCATGACCAACTTTTCACGCTGAAAAGGTCTCAACTTTCTTGTTCCAAGTGCCGTTCCTGCTGATTATTTAACTGAAACCACTGTCATCTGTAGTACGTAGCAGTGGACTAATCAGTTCCAGTGATATATTGCATCGCAAATCTATGCAAAAAGTTCATTAGAATGCCATCATCGCGATACTGATAGACTGAATTCTAGTCTTAGGTTTTAACAGAACCAGTGAATCATCACCAACCATGAAAAACTGCTGTACTGATCTTGACAATGGTGGATCTTTCAGGTTGGCGCCGAAGGTGGTGACAATGGTGGAGCAGGACCTGAGCCACACGGGGTCCTTCTTGGCGCGGTTCGTGGAGGCCATCCACTACTACTCGGCGCTGTTCGACTCCCTGGACGCCAGCTACGGCGAGGACAGCCCGGAGCGGCACGTCGTGGAGCAGCAGCTGCTGTCGCGTGAGATCCGCAACGTGCTCGCCGTCGGCGGGCCGTCGCGCACCGGGGACGTCAAGTTCGGCAGCTGGCGCGACAGGCTCGCCCGCTCCGGCTTCCACGGGGCGTCGCTGGCCGGCAGCGCCGCCGCGCAGGCCGCGCTGCTCCTCGGCATGTTCCCCTCTGACGGGTACACGCTTGTGGAGGAGAACGGCGCCCTCAAGCTCGGGTGGAAGGACCTGTGCCTGCTCACCGCGTCGGCGTGGCGCCCGATTCAGACCTCTGCGCGCTAGAAATCTGTGTAGAGCTACTGTCACCACTAGTTCTTACTTAGGAGTAATGCTATTGCCCAGTTCTTTTGCCTCTTTATTTATTTAGCTCCTCAAATTTGGTCAATTCTAAGTTAATGAAAGGAAAACATTCTGATCACTAATTTCTACATCTCTCTACACTGGTAGGCACTAATGCTCAGCTCAGCTTCATGGAAGCCTTTATTTTCTTCAAATTCACCCTCAACTTAATTTACCATTCTGGCCAATGTAGTTTCATTGCTCTATGTTTCTTGATCTTTGTTGACATGCCATTGTCCTCAATGAGTTAAAATTCCTTGATCACACACTGAAACCAAGGACATCATAACCCATGTACACCAGCTACCAGAACTTCTTCAATGCTGGTAGTGTGGCCATTACACTCAATGATGATGTTGGAAATTACTTCCAAACGAAAAAAAACTATTTTTAGGTGACCCCTTTATCAATGATGATGTGGTTGATATGTTGGTCATTATGATAGAGAGCACAAAGAACTCGGCCAAGTTGCAAGAGTAGTAGTACCACACCACGTTTTTTTTTTGGTTGCTCACCACATATGCCATGTGGTGTAGTACCACACCACGTTGATGGTAGGTTATCTGTCCTAAAAATGTTAATGGTACATTCTTCTTCATGAAACATGACATTGAAAATGCAAAGTGTCCAAAACTTATACTATCAGCGTTCGAGCAACTTTCGGTCTGAAGATTAATTCCATCCCCATATTGCTTGGCTGTGATCGAGGACACTTCCCCATTAGATATTTGGGAACGCCGATACATTATCATAAATTTTTAAATGTCGACTGGAAAATTGTTGAGAAACGATTGAAGAAGAAAATTGTGGAGAAACGATTGAAGAAGCAACTGAGCGGTTGGAAAGGAAAACACCTATCCGTCGGAGGCCACTTAGTTCTCATCAATTCAATACTCAGAAATATGGTGTTGTATATGTTATCTTTCTTCCAAGTTCCGAAAGGAGTACTCCATACATATGATTATTTCCTTTCAAGATTCTTTTAACATGGCGATATTGAGAAAACAATATATACTAGCTAAATGGAACGTATCGTCTCGTTCGAAAATTGGGGCCTTGGATTCTAGGATCTCGAGGCAAAGAACACCACACTCCTTAGTAAATGGCTTTTCAACTAAAGGAGTATGTCAAAACCTGCTGAGAAGAAAATATGTTGGTTCAAAGCCTATCTCCCAGTTTTCTTGGAAACTGGGGGATTCACACTTTTTGGCAGGTTTAATGCTACAAAGAAACATATATTTTCTATGGATAATTCTTCATTAAGGGTGGTTCAGAGATTCATTTCTTGGAGGACTCATTGCTTGGAAATGGCTCCCTTCGGGAATCATATCCAACTTTGCACAATATTGCACGTAACAAAAGCGACACAGTCGGAGAGGTGCTGGGATGGCATGCCCCGCAAGGGAGGTTGGCTTTAGTCCAATTGACGCATCGACAAGACAAATTTCGGTGGAATCTATATGAGCATGGTAACTTTTTTGGTGGATTCCATATGCAAAGCATTAGTCACTCTGCTAGTAATTAACAGTAAATATATTTGGAGAATGAAAGTACCACTAAAAATAAAAAATCGTTGCTACCTTCGTCTAGGTGTTATTCTAACCAAGGACAACCTCGCAAAGCGCAAGTGGTAAGTAGTACGAAGTGTTGCTTTTATCATCATGATGAGAATATAAAATACTTATTCTTCCATGCAAGTTTGCATGCTGTGTATGGCTAGCCATCCAAGTAGATTAACTTGTATACAGCTCGCATCGTTGTAAACATTTTTATCAACTGGTTGTGTGGTATATATCACATGGATAGAATCCTCGTACAATGGGAGCAGATGCCTTATTATGGTTGCTATGGCTCTATAGAAATGGTATGGATTTTAATGCTAAAAAGTCATCTCATTTGCAGGGTTTTTTCCAATTTGCTCACTGGATCCGGCCACGATCTATTCTTCAGAGACACTGCATCCTGTTTATAGAGGTCTGCTCGTGGTTGGACCAAGTGGCAAAGTATATTCTTTATGGGTGATGACATAGTCTACGGATCGTCCCCACACCCCTCCCCCGCAATCGCCATAGGCATTTTTCATAGTCACATATGACCTTGTAATTTCCCCGTTGTCTTCCACTGCTTTTCCTCTACTCATTCATCTTCTCCTTTTCATCGGTTGTGTGCACCTTAATTGTGCAGATGTCCGATGTGAACTCTATGCTTGTATCGCCTTGATGTGAACTTATGAATTTAATGAAATGCACCATTTGCTAAAAATGTGCATGAGCTACCACCAAGTGATTTAGCTCATGTTTGATAGCTTCTCATGATTCAGCCTCGTGGTTTATGTTTTTTTTTCGATAAAGTGAGCTTTATTACTTAAAAAGTTTTAAGCATTACACTCGTCTTCTGCATAACTAGGATGCACACAACCGATATTTTTCACCACTCATTAGATACCCCTCCTGCATCAGTCAAAGCTACCTTTCAATTTTCATGGTCCTCATCTCTGTCCATGCTTGCCTCTACAGGATATGCATTGATTTACTTTAACATCATTTTCACCTTTCCCTCCACATATGACCATTAGCTCTTTTTTGTCTAAGACTTAGCTTCCTGGACACCTTAGCCAATGGGCTTCTGCATCGTCAGCTTGGACCCAGTGTCGCATTCCACAAGCTCACAATCCCCATCAGGCCATTATTTTTCTTACCTTTTTGTGTTCTTCTTGTCTCATGTCAGATCAAACTGGTTAATTATTTTTTTGACATAGTTAACTTCGACTAATCTACAACAGTTATACTAAGACCTTTTCAAAGAAGAGAAAACAGCTGTTATGTTATGTACATGTATTCCTTCAACAAATCAAACTTTTCCCATTGGGTTGTCTCAAGACAAATAAAGGATCAAAGCATAGGTTTCTGTTTTTGGAGGGATTGTCAATGCTGTTGTCAACTTGGCAAAGAGCAACAGTTTCTTCCATAGGTTCTGCTGCATTGCCATCTTACTGCTAGTAGTACCAATGCTACCTGGTCACATTTTCAATGTTGTATTATCTGCCAAATCTTCAAGCTAACCATCACCTTCAGCTGTCATGATCGATAAAATGATTCATGCACTTTATGGAGTGGATGTGAGAGGGTTTTAGATCAAGATCATACGTGTTGCCTCTGGCCAATTGCCGTGATGGTGATGCGTCTCTCCTACATACTGTATTCATCTTCTCCATGTCCCTATCTTTTCTTGTCCCAAGGAGTGGTCCTTTTCACGCAACAGAAAGCCACCCATCCTGTTGCTGCTGCTTCTTGTTCTCTTGTGTGCTTGAGGCCCTACTGTCGAAGGGGTCAGCCCGGAAAGACACTGAGCCCTTTAGCCATTGCTGGGGTTGCAGAAAGCTAAGGCTGGAACGGTTTGGGGGAGCGATGATGGCAGTCAGGGCGTGGTTGTTGGACGTGCTAAACCCATTGCAGGAAATGCGACGAAGTTTACTACTACTATAGTTGGTCTTGGTCCGATGAGATGGTTGCTTGCCTCCTCCATGATTCTGCTTACCTCTACGGGGAAACAAACAATGGAGCTCCTCGCCGCCGGCAGCTCATGTGATCGTTGCTTATCTGAAATGTTGCCATGTCTACTGATTGAGCAGGTGGTTCTCACAGTAACAATGGAGATTTGTTAGATAAACCACACGCATTTTTAACCGAGCTGGGCCACGGTAGTGCATGAAATGCAGTGGCACTGGCAAGGCATGGTCCTGAATATTCTTCAATCATGGAGCAAGGAAACCAAATCCAATCGATGTCGTCTGCGTGAGATAGTTTGTGGACCTGGTGTTTGTTAAGCATGGCATTGAAGTGTCACGTCATGTTCATATGGAAAGGAGGAGCCTTCCTTTCTGCTGTGCCCCGTTGGAGCCATGGGGGAAAATGAGGAACAGAGATTCGGAGGAGTGGGCGAACTGCATCTCCTCTACACATCCATAATAAGTTGGGTTGATGGAGAGGAGTTACTGTTAGTACTGCTCTAGTGCCCTGACACGCATATGTCGTGTTCCCTGGTTTTGGCAGCGCTAGATATACTGTCTTCCACGTTTCATAGACAGGGCAGACACGGGAAAGTAGCACATGGACATGCGGATATTCATAACTGGGGCATATGTTTCCGGTTTGACAAAACATTTTCTAAATATTTAAAATTTCTGAAAATAATTTGCGCGCATAGATCTGCACGTTCCATGCGTGCGTAGAAAGTTTCACGGAGAAGCGACTTTTTAGCTGGCCTATGTAAAAAAAAAAAGAAACAAATATATGTCACATGAAACTGCTATATAGCACTGAAATTTTCATATTTTTTTTTCGGAGGCAAAGTAAATAGTAGTAATTTCGTCACGAAACTCACATGTGGGGTACATGTTTTGCGAGACGTATGCATGAAATTTTTGTTTCGCATTTTTGGACATTTTTTCGATATTTCAAATAGGAGGGAGCATATGCCCCATGTTCACTATATCCACTCTCGGGCAGACACATCTCACACTACCGAGTAGTACCTCTAAGGTCATACATGTTTAAAAGTGATATACATACATGAAAAGCTATTTTGGATCCCGAATCCAATTCGAAACAACATTTCAAAACCTCAAAACATTCTGAATCTTTCGATACAAAGTTTCATCAACACATATTTTGATTCACAATCTACACAAAAAGGACAAGTATGTGAGTAAAGAAGCTGAAAAAATAAAGGGCCTTTCTGACAACATTGTCATGTATGTACAGGTAACTCTCCTTCTCAATTCCTATTCAGCCCAATTAAAAAGAAGCCGGAGGCTATTAGAATCCCCTTTCGCCCCTCGCGTCGTCTCCTCCAGGCGACCGAGGGGCCGAATCCTAGAAGGCCGCGCGGCGCCGATGATGGGGGCGGCGGGGATTTGGCTTTGGGGCTCTCGCGCGGCGGCATGGAGGCCACTGCTGTGCTGGGGTCCTCTCGCCTTCGTCGAGCTTGCCGCCCGGTCCTCACGCCCCTCCTCCCTGGCTCCGGTGGTTCCCCGTCGTGGTGGCGGGCGCCCTGAGCTGGCCGTTTGGAGTGGCCTAGGGTTTGGCTGGCGGCGGTCTTCGGCGGCAGTTGCTTCGGCCGGCGGCGCGGCTTGGCTCGTGGAGCTCGGTCTTGACGGCGGCGAGGCGCCTCCTCGCGTTTGACGGGCTGGTGGAGGTTGCACCCCCCCTCGGGTGCAGGCTGGTCGGCGCGGCCATCGACGGCGCTGGTTGCCGGCAGCGTCCGACTAGCTCTCCTTGCTGGGCAGGTTCGGGAGGGGTGGCTGGGTTGTGCGGTCGCGGACGCGGTGTCCGGCCGCCTCACGTGCACGGGCCGGGGCAGGGGCCCTGGGCCTGGCGAGCCTTGTCACGTCCCCTCCTCTAGATCTGGCGTCGCAGGCAGCCGTGGGGGCTGTAGGTCGGCGATTCAGCGGGAGGCTGCAGCCATGGTGGTGGTTGGCTCAGCTCTCCTTTTCAGCTTCGGCGGCGCGTGGACTTGGGACGCCGGGGCGGCGGCCCTGGACGGTGGTGAACTTGTGGGTTGGCGGGCGAGCCCGAGTTCTGATGGTGCTGGCTAGGACCACGGCCGTGTGGACGGGTGGTGCCTGGCGAGCTGCGTTCCGTGGTGTAGGAGGTGGAGAGATCTTGCCGAGGGAAACTCTTCCCAGGTTTTTTCCCGGGCCGCGGTGGCGGCGTCCGTGGACGTCGTCACCTTCTTGAAGGCGCCGCGGTGGCGTTTCTCTGTCCTCCTACGTGCTCCAGGTAAAAACCCAAGATCTACGGATCGGGCGGTGGCGGTGTTCTACGTCGTGCTCTTCTTGAAGACGCCGTCTTGGAGTTCACGGTGGGTAGCTCTCTGGAGGTTGGACGGCGGAGTCTCTTCGGCGTGCTTCCTCCGGCAAAGCTTGCTTCTTGGTTTGCTCTCGCGGCGTTTCTTGTTTGGAGCTCCTTGTGCCCCAGCTTGAAGGCGTTCCCTTGGTGGCTGTCTCCGTTGCTGTTGGGCGGGTCTCGGCGGTGTGCAGTGTGGGTTGGTGTGCCGTTCTTGGCTCTCGGGTGCGCTTCAGCCCGACCACTTTGCCCGTGTTGACGGTGTGCAGCGTGGGTCGGTGTGTCGGTCTGTCATCGCGAGCGAGTTTCGGCCCAACTCCTTTGCCTGCCAAGCAAGTTTTCAACCCCATCGGCGTAGCCTTAGGTGGCGTTCGTCCTGCTGGTGTTTCTGTGGGTGTCTTGTACCTTGTGTGTGAGTGCAGTCCGTTGATGTAAGCTAGGTTCAGCACTTTGTATCTCTGTCGCCGTTCGCGGTGTTATTAATTTAACGCCGGGTCTTTGGTCTGTTTTCTAAAAAAAAGAAGCTGGACGACAATTCATCTATCTGCTGCTTAGGTGGACCTTGTGCTCGGACGTGTTCGGGTATCCCTAGCCAGCCATAAAGGTTGGGGGCTTAAAAGGCGTTGTTGGACATATTATTATGGTGCTCGGACGAATGGTGGCTATTTCTATGTCTAGACTTGATTTCACGGTGGCCTTTGGGGACTCGTGGTGGAGATGGTATTACTCCATCTATCTTCCGCTCGTACACAGAGTGAGGTGATTTGGAGGACGAGCTTTAGGGAGCTCACTTTTTTGAAAAATTCAGAATTGACATTTTTATGTTTCTAAAAAATGTGAAAATAATTGTAGATGTCGACAATGATTATTTTTACCAGTGTGCAATGTTTTAGTGGGAAATATTGTGTATTGTGGGCTGTGTAAAAATGACAAATCTCTGAATCTGAGATGTGAACAGTGCAAATTTCAAAAAAAAATACAGATTTGTCAGAGTTGTCATTTTCAACATCTACGATTTTTTGCAGAATTTTCGAAAACATTAAAATATCGATTTAAAAAAGGACACCATGGAGCCCGTGCTCCAAATGGACTTTCCGCTCGTATACACCGCTTTAAGCGGTATGGGAGGCTCCCGCTGCCTGCAGGCGCCCCTAAATGGGCCGTAGAGATGTGTCCCATTTCAACAGGTGATATTTATTTTTTATTTTTTCTATTACTTTTATTTGATTAACTTTTTAATTTAACCAATTAAACATATTCTTCATTTTTGTTTATCAATTTATTCTCCCCTTACTTTATATATTTCCTATTTTCAATTTTTAACCGCCGTGATTTTTTTAAAACTTTATGAATATTTTTTTGAAATTAATTCGAATCACATGAAAGTTAATCCCAATAATGTTCTTTAAACCCCTTGAAAAAAATTAACACAATTTTTTTTTGATCCACAAGAACATTTATTACCACGTAAAGATTTTGAACCACATGAGCATTTTTTAGCCCGTAAATTTTCTTTGAATCAACGTGAATATTTTTACCTCGTAAATATTGTTTGAACTACATGAATATTTGTTTGCCCCACAAACTTTATTCGAACCGCGTGAACATTTTTCCGAATATCTTAAACATTTTCTAACCATGCAGAACTTTTTTAAAGCCTATTTTCTTATACTTAACCATTTTTAAAAAACAAATGCAAAATAAATGAATATGAAAATGGAAATCTAGAAAATAAAAGGGGAGAAAAAAGTAAAGAAAAAGCAAATACAAAAACGAAAAAGAAAAGAGAAAAAACATAATAGGAAGCGACTGCTATTACATTTTTTATGGAAGACTGCTATTACATAGTTAATGCGTGACCAAGCCATTCCAGTCGCCGGGGGGGGGGGGGGGGGGGGGGGGGGGGGGGGGGGGGGGGGGGGGGAGGGGGGCTGCGCGGGCGTCTCACGCCGGAACAAGCGATGGATATGATTCCCCCTTCTATCCCTTCAAAAAAAAAACGCGCCAATTCCTATATATCGCCCATTGGCGGTGCGGGGTATTGTGCCGCCTTGCCAATGTGCCGGACCATCTGGTCGTTTTTTAATTTTCTTTTTTCTTCTCTGTTTTCTGTTTCATTTTTCATTATGTTTTTATTTTTCTTTTTTTTCAAATTTTTATGATTATAAAAATGTTCGGTAGTGAGAAATGTTCAAATTTCAAAACTTTCAAATGTAAAATTGTTTAGATTCAAAATTTGTGAAAAAAACTTTTCAGATTAAAAAATTGTTCAAATTAATGACACGTTCAGATTAAAAAATTGAATTAAAAAAATCAGATTTGAGTATTGTTGAAATTTATAAAACTTTTAGATTTCAAAATTGTTGAAATTAAAAAAGTTCATATTTAAATAATTGAAATTCAAAAAATGTTTGAATTTTTATAAAGTTTTGATTTTGAAATAAAATTCAAAAGTATTAATATTTTAAACATATTCAGATAGAAACAAATTTTGAAAATGAAAAATATTAAATAGAAAGTAAAAGTAACTGACCTTTTACTGGGCCGAGAAATGCGGCTCATTGACTGTAGAGTTCAGGCGGCGGGGGGCATTTCCGGTCATACGCGGGCACGATATAAGAGCCCCACAAATCGCTAATTACAACACATATTTAATTGGGCTGCTGCTTCCTGGTCCAATTGAGCGATTCCAAAGGCCAGAAATCGCCCGAGCATCATGGAGGAGGACCCGATATCACGCGAAATCCCATATGACGCGTACCACGGACGGTATTACCGTTCGCGTACCTCCCTGGGCATGGCGCCCCCATGTGTGGTTTTGGTAATTAATGACAATCCATATGGACTAATGGTTTCATTGAGTTCTACTTGTAGTGTTTGTCAAGAAGAGTATGTGATGACCAAGTTGTTGTTCGAGGAGTTATCCGATGATTGGTCATGTGAGAGTTTAGCATAGTGCAAGTATGTCTTGAAGAAAAGGATTAGGTGATCATTCATGGTTATCTTCAAGACATCATCTACTGAAGAAAGAAGAAATATACAAGGTTGATCAAGATATGATCAACACACAAGCTACAAGATGTACCAAGTTGGATCATGTATCTCTTGTATGGTAAACAATTGTGCATATAGTTTCCGAACTAACCCATAAAAATGTGTGTGTGGTATTTCTATGAGTAGATAGGTATCTTTCCATGGGGTTGCATCAAAATTTAGATTTCATATAGCCATGGTTGGTGACGTCAAGTGGTGATCATCATCAAGATTGAGAAATGCAAGTTCAAGAGAAGTGTCTCGAAGAAATCATATTCTTGAAGCTTGCCACCCATTTGGACATAATGGCCAAGTGAAGATGTGCCTATGAGAGGCCCTCCCACAATGGAGTATGGGGGAGCAATATGTGAGACCTCACCAAGCGAAGCGCAATCAAGAAAGGTGGTCCACTTGAAGAGATCAAGATCGGCATCATCTAGCTCAAGTGGAATGCGCAAGGCAAAGGTATGATGTTTATATGGTTTCTATTTTGCCGCTCTCATGGTGCTAGTTGGGAGACCAGGTTATAGGACAGATACCGTACTATCAACAGGGGCTCTCAAATGAGCTTTAGTGTATCAGTTGGAGAGAGCTCAAACCTTTGCATACTTGGCATCATCTTTCTTGTTTCTTATTTGGCTTTTCTCTGTGTGGGTTTTGGAGCCTGTTGTGATCTTCAAAACAAGGTCAAGTTCATTAAAAACGGATTTCGCATGAAAAACTTGTTGCGTTTTTATGTTGGAGATTTACCGGTAGTTCTTTTATGGAGAGGTTTTACCATTCTACATTTGGTTTTACCCTCCCATGCTGGACTATGATGTTTCTTAATATGATCTTGTAGTGCTCGTTGTGGTGATTCTAACGAGGCCAAGAACATAAAAAACGGAGTTCGTATGATCAAAGATATCCTCGTTTTCGTGTGTGTTCTTAGAAATTCCGAGCAAGTCGGAATTTTCCGGACAGATTCTGAACGAGTCGGAATTCCGGACTCATTCCGGACCGATTCCGGATTTTGACTGTTTTTGTACTGTTTTCGTTTGGAACCTAGTTGGTAGACGTCAGGAGTATTCCGAAAATCCGAAATTCCGGATGGATTCTGGATTCATTCCGAACGGCACGAAAAATCTGCCCAACGGTTGGATTTTGGGACTATATAATGGGGCCTTCTTCCCCAACGGTTCCCCAACTCTCTAGCACGGTTTTGACCTCCATTGTTGACCTCTTAAAGCTTTGCTTTCTCTCTATTCCTCCATGATTCTTGCCTCCAATTAGAGGGAAAAGAGAGAGGAGATCTAGATCATTATTTCACCAATCCATCTCTCCTTCTAGTGAGGGAAGTCTTTTGATCTAGATCTTCAAGTTTCATTTGTTGAGTTCTTCTTTGTTCTTTCTCTCTTCTCCCCCCATAAGCATTAGTTGCTTTGGTGGGATTTGAGAGTGAAGGACTTGAGAATTTATTGTGTTCTTGCCCATTGCATTAGTTGCATCGGTTTGACCTCTCCACGGTGATACGTCGAAAAGTGAAGTTGAGAAGCTTGTTACTCTTGGGTACCTGGAGTTCCCTAGAGCTTGTCCTCTTGGGTACTTGGAGTGCCCTTGACGGTCCTTGTTCATCTTGGAGTTTTGGTGCCTCACGGGGTAGTTGGGAGCCTCCAATTAAGTTTTGGAGTGTGCCCCAACCTTGTGATTCGTGTGGCTTTGGGAGCCACGGTGTAACAGCCCAAACTGAGAACCTAAAACCGGTGTAATTTTTCCACTTTTGTGTTAATTGCATCATGGCATCCATGCATAAACATGTCTCTTTGGGTAACACAACATTGTATCGAAATGATTTTGAGTTGCTAAAAACAAAATGCCCAAAGTGCTCTAACAAAACTTCCACACAATGTTGGCACTCAACCTTGCAAAATACAAATACTTGACAACTATATTTGTCAAGGAAGTTCCTAGAGCTCAAAACAATATTTTGTAATTGCTTTGGAATTCCAAAGGAGCAACATTTTGAATATAGCCAAAAATGCCTAAACCAAACTCCATGAACAAATGTTGTCAAAAACATTTTATTTTGCAACACCCATTTTTGTGGTGCCTCTACATGTTATTGGAGGCTACCCAAATTTTTGCAGGTTTTTATAAAATGTTTTGGTGCCTAAATAAAATCAGGAAGTGTTGCTGTTTTTAAAAATTAAAAGGAGAAGGACCTATCCGTGTTTGCCACACACTTTCCAGGGGGGTTTCTGGAAAATCCCCTTTCTTCTTCGTCGCTGTAGCGACCGAGGCCGTCGCGTGCCGCCGGACCACCTCGCCGCCCTGCCCGCGCTGTGCCGGGGCCCCCTCCTCTCTGCCTCACCTGTGAGGAGCACGCCCCCACGAGCCCCACTTGCTCTTCCTCCCCGATTTCCCCGCCCACCTGCTCCATTTTCCTCTTCCCCGCGAGCTCCGCACCATGGCCATGGCGGCCGTGCTCGTCGCCGTCGCTGAGAGCATCTCGAGCAAATCGAAGACAGGAGGAAGCTCCGCCGCCTCGCCTGCTTCCTCCCTGCCAGAGGAATCGAGCCCGGAGGCTGCACATCGCCGCCGCCGTCCACATTTCCGCCGACGCAGCCCGAGCTCCGCCGCGGGCCATACGCCGCACTCCGACCTCGCCGTTGCTTCGCACGGCTCATGTGAGCTTCTGGTCATCGCCGTTGCCCCTTCCCCTCCCCTCTCGCGCTAGTGCTCGCGTTTCCACGTCGCACTGAAGATCGCCGTCGCCGTAGTTCAGCGTCGACGCGTTGACGTCTCCGGTGACCAACCCGGATTTTTCCGGTTTCTTTTCCGGAATAGAAAAGAGCTACTGGAACGGTGGATTTTATCCGGAATTGAACCGGAAACAATTCCGGGAATATTTTCACCCGTGAAAAATCCGAAAATTTCCGGAATAAATTCCGGATTTCCATACTGATTCCGAAATTTCTATTTTCTTTTCACCCTTACATCCCTAAATGATATATATATATGTTGTTGTTAATTAAATCATAAAAAGGTCATTTCAAAAAGGAAAGTTATAAAAATCATAACTTTTATCGGTGTATCAGAAAAATGTGTGTGATACACCAAAATACCCCGAAAATTGTGATTAAACCTTTAAAATAAATGTTATGCATATTTGATCACAATTGAAATATGGTGCTTCTAGTAATATTAAAATCATAAGTTTAAAGGAGGAACTTATAAAATTAATAACTTTTTATCGGGACGTCCGAAAAATGTGTTTGCCATATCGAAACGTGCATCACTCGTAGCATCATGTTCATGCATGTTTACATGATCTATAGCACAGGAAAACATAAAAACAAAGATGAGCCATTTCTCTCTTGTTGAATAATTATTTATCGCACCCATAAAAATGGGTAGAACTTGCTATAATAATTTCAGTGCATTAAAGATGCCATGCCATCATGTGTTTGCGCATTGCATTTGTTAAAGCATGTGTGGTGATTGATTGCTCTTCTGTGGTTATGTCTCGATAGATCAAGCAGCCGGGGTTACTCCACAATACCCCGAGGATCCGTACTACCAGCACGTTGATCAAGGCAAGCGTAATCCCCCCTCTGAGCATGTCCTTATCCTATTTCCGCAATATTTTCTCCACTATAATATTGCATGCGGTTCCAAAGTCAATTTGCTTGGATTAGAGTATCCTATAGTTGCATTAAGATTCCGATGCCAATTACCTGTTTCCCCTCCTATTATCCATAGGATTGTATTGTTGGCCTGAAATACTTAACTATGCTATGTCGTTGCTTAGCCATGCTTAGTTAATGCTTAGCCGTCCGATGGATACTTCATGTTGGAAACAGGTTGTTGAAGTGTTCAGATGATGGTGGAGAATTTGTGGTGACAGGTAATAAGATGCTTAAAGGTGGGATGAGAGGCCACTTGGTATGGTGGTGTTTGTCTCACTCTCGCCGCCTAGGTGCGAGTTCTTTACCTCTTGAACCAAGAATGAGCGCGCTTCCTTTCGGTGGGGTATATGGAGCCCTCGTCGACCGACTAACTTGAGCGGGACTAGCCAGGGTCCTCTAGTTTGAGCTTCCATTTGCGCGTGCGTGAGATGGTGGTATGAACTGGATGAGGATGGTGGTGTTAGGAAAATGAGTGGCCACGGGGCAGGGTGTTGATGATCCGCTGCTCCGTCCTCACTGATGATCCTGGGTTAGTCTTTAACAAGGTAAAGGTTGTAACCGTTCCCACTCAGCCGGCTTTCCCCGGAAGAGAGCTACGTGTAGGCAATGAGCCGGGCGGTACCGAAGGTAAACACAGTGCACCCCTGCAGGGTTAAATCTTTTCGAAAAGCCGTGTCCACGGTTACGGACAACTTGGGAAAGGACGATAAGACCATAGAATAACTTTAACGGAATGATTAAAAACTGGGTACTAGAGGTACCACTCAAATGCAAGGTGAGCTTCCTCGAGGGTGATTCGGGGAGGTGCCTTTGATGAACAGGTACAATGTTGATGATGGTTGATGATGAGAAAGTGATCAAGAAAAGAGTTACTCTTACCTCTTTTAAATATCTGAATAGTCGATGCCTTTGAGTTATGTTTTCATAAATAAAATCAGCTTTATGCAAAACAGCCATAAAACTTTGAAAGCCTCATCGAGCTAAAGCTCTATATATAATCTTGCGAGTTCGTCGAACTCAACGTCGTTTGTTTTGTTTCAGAGGAGGACTTCACCGACCTCGAAGGTGGGTTCTTTGTGGACGTCGACGAGTAGTCTGGGGTTCCCAGGTGGCAGCTTGGGACATCCCGGAACAGCTGGCGCTGGATGTTTATCTGTAGGCCTCTTAGGCCATAATTTGGTTCTTGTTGTTTAGAACAACCTAATTTGCTTCCGCTTGTTGTAATGTTGGGTCTGTGACCTCTGGTTGTCATTTGCTATCTTTCTCTATTATAAGAGTTGAACTATATG
Source organism: Poa pratensis (assembly GCA_947311845.1). Classification (NCBI taxonomy): domain Eukaryota; kingdom Viridiplantae; phylum Streptophyta; class Magnoliopsida; order Poales; family Poaceae; genus Poa; species Poa pratensis. The sequence continues at coordinate 36,400,185 of CAMZMU010000083.1, read as the reverse complement.
ATTTGTGTCGTAGAGTCTGTGATGTGCCAGTTGTTCCACAAGTCTTGATCTCTCTATTATGCATTGAGGGTTGTGCCTGTGTTAAGGCATCAATCGGGGTGTTTTGCCGATGATCCATTCCGAGCAACACCTGCCAAAGGTTTTGGCCGGGGATTGGTAAACCCGTAACCTCCGGTTGTATCGCTTAACCGGTGACACACAGCATCACTGTATAACAGTCGGGTCGGGGCGCCACAAGTTGGTATCAGAGCAGTACTGCCTGTAGGAAACCCTTCTACTGGTCGATGTTGAGTCTAGTGTTTGTGAAAATATTTTAACCTAAAAATGAGTTGTGAAAACCATCTTAGGATTCTTTTTACTCCTTATCTGGTTACCCTCTAATCTCGGAGCAATCTTACTCGATTTGAGTTAAAGGTTTTACTCCTCGTCTGTTACTTCAAAATGATTAGAAACGGGGTGGGTTCGACCTTTAGTGTTATGTGTCACGTTGCTCCCGCTGCGTTGCAATCCCAAATCAACTCAGATGTTTCTACCGAGTCAATCTTTGATCCTTTCTTTGGGTTTTAACCCACGGACTTGAACATAAGGTCCCGGATTGTGTCAACTAGAGTGTGTTAAGTTGTGATTTCTTAACTCTCACTAGTAGCACATGATGCTGATCTTTGACCCAAGTTCTATCTTGTTGTTTCCTTCTCGCAAAGTATTATCGTCCCTAGTCTGTGTACTTGTGTAGACGCTAATGCTATTGTTCGACCATTCGGAGAAAGATACTAACTGTGTCATTGTCAAATCTCCAGAATGGCTCGAGGAGGCCGTGGAGGCCGTGGTGGTCGCGGTAACCACAATGATGAGAGGATCTGCCGCCACCACCCTCGATGGCTGAGGTCTTGATGGCCATTGAGGAGAACCGTGGGCGCAATGAGCGCTTGCTTGAGCAGTTGGTGCAGCAGAATGCACGGAGGAACGAGTGCAACACTCTCACTGAGTTCCTGCGCTCGCAGCCACCCACCTTTGCTGATGCTAAGGAGCCACTGGAAGCTGATGATTGGCTTCGTGCTTGGAGCGCAAGTTCTCCGCGCTGCATGTCCCATGGCTGAGCAAGTCAACTTTGCCACCTACCTCTTGGTTGGTGCTGCTGGCTGTTGGTGGGAAAGCCATGTGGCTTTGTTTCCAGCCAACCATGTCTTCACTGGGCTGATTTCCGCACTGCCTTCCGTGCGGAGTACATTCCCAGCCGATCATGGATTGAAGAGGAGGGAGTTCCTGGATTTGCAACAGGGACGGATGGACCTCCGCACTTATGGTCGTGAGTTCAACCATCTCTCTCGTTACGCCCCAAGGGACGTGACCAATGATGCTGACAAGCAAGAGCTGTTCCGCAAGGGTCTGACCCGCAGCTCCGCTATGAGCTTTGCCCTTCAGGTTCCAGACCTATCAGGAGCTGTTCAACCAGGCTTTACTCTTGAGCAAGGAAGAAAGGAACTTGAGCTTCCAAGAGGCCCGCACACGGGGACCACCAGAGTTCCTCGGGTTCTGAGAGCAAGAAGCGCAGGGTGTTTGTTCCCTACAGCGCTGTACCTCGTGCTCCATTCATGCCGAGCCGCGGATACAGGCCACCTCCTCCGCCCCCACTACTTCGACACTTGGGGTAGGCGGAGTGGGTACCGTCCTATGCTACCTGCTCCACCTGGAGTCACTTGCTACACCTGTGGCCAGGCTGGCCACTACTCCAGGGAGTGCCCCCAGAAGGCACCTCTCGCGATAACTCCTGCACGAGCCCCTGCCACTCCAACTGGCAAGGCTGGACCTATTGTGCGTGGTCGCCTGAACCACGTCTCTGTTGAAGAAGCTGAAGAGGACCCCGGCGTTCTTATGGGTGAGTTACGAATCAACAACAATCGTGCTACAGTTTTGTTTGATTCTGGAGCATCGCATTCATTCATATCCATAGCTTTGCAAAAGACCACAAAACCGTTTGAGAAAATGAGCGTCCCTTGAGATCTCCACTCCTGGCTCCAAATGGCAAACCGATGGTTACTCCTGAGGTTCAGATTACTATCGGTTACTACTCTTTTCCTTTCGCTTTGGTAGCTCTGAGGTCAAATGGCATTGATGTCATACTGGGCATGAACTGGCTAGCCAAATACCAGGCTAATCTCGACTGTGCTGCCAAGACCGTCACCGTGACCAATCTTCCGGTGACAGTGTGAAGTATTGGTCTGCACTATCAAGACCTCCATCCTCATCATACCCAACTCACCTGAGATCTCCTTTGCTTTATGGAAGGCGAATCCCCTCCTGAAATCCAGGACATACACGTGGTGTGTGACTTCCCGGATGTGTTCCCGGAAGAATTGCCTGGCATGCCTCCTGACCGAAGTGTGGAGTTTGTCATAGATCTACTTCCCGGTACAGCTCCAATTTCCAAGAAGCCCTACCGTATGCCGGTGGAAGAGTTGGCTCTGTTGAAAGAGCAAATTGATCAGCTGTTAGCAAGGATTTCATCCAGCCTAGCAGTTCACCTTGGGGTTGTCCGGTACTCTTTGTCAAGAAGAGGGATTCTACCGTGCCTCGTCTAGTCTCTGACTATCGACCGTTGAATGCGGTGACAATCAAGAACAAGTATCCTATTCCTCGCATCAATGATCTGTTGGATCAGTTAGCTGGTGCAACGGTATTCTCCAAGATGGATCTGAGGTCAGGCTACCATCAGATAAATCAGAAAGGAGGATATCCAAAGACGGCATTTGTTACTCGTATGGCTCATATGAGTATACCGTCATGTCCTTTGGTCTCACAATGCCCAGCTACTTTCATGAGGCTCATGAACTCCATCTTCATGGATTATCTTGACAAGTTTGTCGTCATTTACATCGATGACATCCTCATCTATTCCAAAACCAATGAAGAGCATGAGGAACATCTTCGTTTGGTTCTGACACGACTTCGAGAACACCGCCTCTATGCCAAGTTCTCCAAGTGTGAGTTTTGGTTGGATAATCTTGTCTTCCTTGGTCATGTGATATCCGCTAATGGTGTGGCTGTCATTCCGACAAGATTCAGTCCATTTTGGATTGGAAAACTCCAATGTCAGTCAAGGACATTCGTAGCTTTCTCGGATTGGCGGTTACTACCGCCGATTCATCGAAGGTTTCTCCAAGATAGCCAAGGCCTGACTGACCTTCTCAAGAAGGATAAAAAGTTCGTATGGTCGGCCGAAGCTGAAGAGAGCTTCAAAACACTGAAAGCCAAGCACGTCCGCTCCTGTGCTTGTCCTGCCGGACACAAGCAAGGATTTCGTCGTCTTCTGTGACGCCTCTCTACAAGGTTGGGCTGTGTGCTAATGCAAGATGGCCATGTGGTGGCATATGCTTCTCGCCAATTAAGCCGCATGAGCACAACTACCCAACTCATGATCTAGAACTTGCCGCGGTGGTCTATGCTTTGAAGCAATGGAGACCATACCTGTTTGGTAACCGTTGCGAGATTTCTCGGATCACAAGAGTCTGAAGTACCTCTTCACCCAGCCGGATTTAAATCTCAGGCAAAGGCGTTGGTTGGAGTTAATCACGGACTATAATGTGAGTCTGAACTATCAACCCGGCAAAGCAAACGTCGTGGCTGACGCGCTAAGTCGGAAGTCCTATTGCAACAATCTGATGATTGAGAAGGCCCAACCTGCCTCATGAAGAGTTTGCCCGTTTGAACCTGGAAATTGTTCCCTCGGCTACCTTGCAAATCTGGAGATCAAAGCTACTCTTGTAGACCAGATTAAGGATGCTCAGAAGCTGGATGAGGGTATCCTGAATATCAAGAAGAACATTGCTAGTGGCAAGGCCAAATGTTTCTCGGAAGATGAATCCGGGGTTGTTTATTTTGGTGACCGTCTAGTGCCAAAGAACCGGAATTTGAGGGAGCTATCCTCCAAGAAGCTCATGAATCACCTCTCTCTATTCATCCCGGTAGTACCAAATGTACCAAGACCTTCGCCACAATTCTGGTGGACTCGTATGAAACGAGAAATCGCCAAGTATGTTGCTGAATGTGACACATGTCGACGGGTAAAGGCTGAACATCAAAGGCCTGCCGGCACTCTCCGCCCTATTGCAGTCCCCGAGTGGAAATGGGATGAAATTGGTATGGACTTCATCACCGGGTTTCCCGATCTCAAAAGGGCAACAATGCATCTGGGTATCATTGATCGACTGTCCAAGGTTGCTCACTTCCTACCAGTCCGTGATGATATACGGGCAAGTCAACTTGCTGACTTATATTTGGCTCGTATTGTTCCATTGCATGGGGTCCCTCTGAGGATCATATCGGACCGTGGAAGTATCTTTGTCTCCAAGTTTTGGCAGAGTTTCCAAACTGCTATGGGGTCCCGTCTCAACTTCAGCACCGCCTACCATCCTCAAACTGATGGTCAGACCGAAAGAGTGAACCAAGTGTTGGAAGACATGCTCAGGGCATGTGTGATCTCTTTTGGCCAGGGTTGGGAAAAGTATCTCCCTTTCGCGGAATTCTCCTACAACAAGCTATCAAGCTAGTCTGGGCATGGCTCCCTTGAGGCTCTTTATGGAAGAAAATGCCGACTCCTCTAAATTGGTCCGAGACCGGAGAGAGAGCACTCTTTGGTCCGGATGTGATCAATGAAGCCGAGGAGAAGGTGAGAATCATCAGAGAGAATCTGAAGATTGCTCAGTCTAGGCAGAAGAACTACTATGATAAGCACCATCAAGAAATTCACTATGAAATTGGTGATAAAGCTTATCTCCGCGTCTCTCCCCTTCGTGGCGTTCGCCGCTTCGGAATAAAGGGAAATTGACCCTCGCTATGTTGGCCCTTTCACTGTTCTGGCCAAGCGTGGAGATCTTTCTTATAAGTTGGAGTTACCGGTCATCTTTCCAAATGTGCATGATGTGTTTCATGTCTCCCAACTTCGCCGTTGTTTCAAAGATCCTATCCATGGTGTCAATCATGAAGAGCTAGATCTCCAGGAAGATCTCACCTATCGTGAGCATCCTATCCGTGTCCTGGATGAAGCCGAAAGAAAGACCCGTAACAAGACTACCAAGTTCCTCAAAGTTCAATGGTCTCACCATTCCGAGGAAGAAGCTACTTGGGAACGAGAGTCTAATCTTCGTGAGGAGTATCCCGACTTCTTTCCGCAATCTTAGAATCTCGGTACGAGATTCCTGTAAGGAGGGTAGAGTTGTAACAGCCCAAACTGAGAACCTAAAAACCGTTGTAATTTTTCCACTTTTGTGTTAATTGCATCATGGCATCCATGCATAAACATGTCTCTTTTGGGTAACACAACATTGGTATCGAAATGATTTTGAGTTGCTAAAACAAAATGCCCGAAGTGCTCTAACAAAACTTCCACACAATGTTGGCACTCAACCTTGCAAAATACAATACTTGACAACTATATTGTCAAGGAAGTTCGTAGAGCTCAAAACAATATTTTGTAATTGCTTTGGAATTCCAAAGGAGCAACATTTTGAATTTAGCCAAAAATGCCTAAACCAAACTCCATGAACAAATGTTGTCAAAAACATTTTATTTTGCAACACCCATTTTTGTGGTGCCTCTACATGTTATTGGGAGGCTACCCAAATTTTTGCAGGTTTTTATAAAATGTTTTGGTGCCTAAATAAAATCAGGAAGTGTTGCTGTTTTTAAAAATTAAAAGGAGAAGGACCTATCCGTGTTTGCCACACACTTTCCAGGGGGTTTCTGGAAAATCCCCTTTCTTCTTCGTCGCTGTAGCAACCGAGGCCGTCGTGTGCCGCCGGACCACCTCGCCGCCCTGCCCGCGCTGCGCCGGGGCCCCCCTCTCTGCCTCACCTGCGAGGAGCACGCCCCCACGAGCCCCACTTGCTCTTCCTCCCCGATTTCCCCGCCCACCTGCTCCATTTTCCTCTTCCCCGCGAGCTCCGCACCATGGCCATGGCGGCCGTGCTCGTCGCCGTCGCCTGAGAGCATCTCGAGCAAATCGAAGACAGGAGGAAGCTCCGCCGCCTCGCCTGCTTCCTCCCTGCCAGAGGAATCGAGCCCGGAGGCTGCACATCGCCGCCGCCGTCCACATTTCCGCCGACGCAGCCCGAGCTCCGCCGCGGGCCATACGCCGCACTCCGACCTCGCCGTTGCTTCGCACGGGCTCGTGGTGAGCTTCTGGTCATCGTCGTTGCCCCCTTCCCCTCCCCTCTCGCGCTAGTGCTCGCGTTCCACGTCGCGCTGAAGATCGCCGTCGCCGTAGTTCAGCGTCGACGTGTTGACGTCTCCGGTGACCAACCCGGATTTTTTCGGTTTCTTTTCCGGAATAGGAAAAGAGCTACTGGAACCGGTGGATTTTATCCGGAATTGAACCGGATTTGAACCGGAAACAATTCCGGGAATATTTCACCCGGTGAAAAATCCGGAATAAATTCCGGATTTCCATACTGATTCCGAAATTTCTATTTTCTTTTCACCCTTACATCCCTAAATGATATATATTATGTTGTTGTTAATTAAATCAAAAAAGGTCATTTCAAAAAGGAAAGTTATAAAAATCATAACTTTTATCGGTGGATCAGAAAAATGTGTGTGATACGCCAAAATACCCCGAAAATTGTGATTAAACCTTTAAATAAATGTTATGCATATTTGATCACAATTGAAATATGGTGCTTCTAGTAATATTAAAATCATAAGTTTAAAGGAGGAACTTATAAAATTAATAACTTTTTATCGAGACGTCCGAAAAATGTGTTTGCCATATAGAAACGTGCATCACTCGGTAGCATCATGTTCATGCATGTATACATGATCTATAGCACAGGAAAACATAAAAACAAAGATGAGCCATATTTCTCTTGTTGAATAATTATTTATCGCACCCCATATAAAATGGGTAGAACTTGCTATAATAATTTCAGTGCATTAAGATGCCATGCCATCATGTGTTTGCGCATTGCATTTGTTAAAGCATGTGTGGTGATTGATTGCTCTTCTGTGGTTATGTCTCGATAGATCAAGCAGCCGGGGTTACTCCACAATACCCCGAGGATCCGTACTACCAGCACGTTGATCAAGGCAAGCGTAATCCCCCCTCTGAGCATGTCCTATCCTAGTTTCCGCAATTATTTTCTCCACTATAATATTGCATGCGGTTCCAAATGTCAATTTGCTTGGATTAGAGTATCCTATAGTTGCATTAAGATTCCGATGCCAATTACCTGTTTCCCCTCCTATTATCCATAGGATTGTATTGTTGGCCTGAAATACTTAACTATGCTATGTCGTTGCTTAGCCATGCTTAGTTGAATGCTTAGCCGTCCGATGGATACTTCATGTTGGAAACAGGTTGTTGAAGTGTTCAGATGATGGTGGAGAATTTGTGGTGACAGGTAATAAGATGCTTAAAGGTGGGGATGAGAGGCCACTTTGGTATGGTGGTGCTTTGTCTCACTCTCGCCGCCTAGGTGCGAGTTCTTTACCTCTTGAACCAAGAATGAGCGCGCTTCCTTTCGGTGGGGTATATGGAGCCCTCGTCGACCGACTAACTTGAGCGGGACTAGCCAGGGTCCTCTAGTTTGAGCTTCCATTTGCGCGTGCGTGACGATGGTGGTATGAACTGGGATGAGGATGGTGTGTTAGGAAAATGAGTGGCCACGGGGCAGGGTGTTGATGATCCGCTGCTCCGTCCTCACTGATGATCCTGGGTTAGTCTTTAACAAGGTAAAGGTTGTAACCGTTCCCACTCAGCCGGCTTTCCCTGGAAGAGAGCTACGTGTAGGCAATGAGCCGGGCGGTACCGAAGGTAAACACAGTGCACCCCTGCAGGGTTAAATCTTTTCGAAAAGCCGTGTCCATGGTTACGGACAACTTGGGAAAGGATGATAAGACCATAGAATAACTTTAACGGAATGATTAAAAACTGGGTACTAAAGGTACCACTCAAGAATGCAAGGTGAGCTTCCTCGAGGGTGATTCGGGGAGGTGCCTTTGTAGAACAGGTACAATGATGATGATGGTTGATGATGAGAAAAGTGATCAAGAAAAGAATCACCTCTTACCTCTTTTAAAAAGATTCTGTTTAGTCGATGCCTTTGAGTTATGTTTTCATAAATAAAATCAGCTTTATGCAAAACAGCCATAAAACTTTGAGAGCCTCATCGAGTTAAAGCTCTATATATAATCTTGCGAGTTCGTCGAACTCAACGTCGTTTGTTTTGTTTCAGAGGAGGACTTCACCAACCTCGAAGGTGGTTCTTTGTGGACGTCGACGAGTAGTCTGGGGTTCCCAGGTGGCAGCTTGGGACATCCCGGAACAGCTGGCGCTGGATGGTTATTTGTAGGCCTCTTAGGCCATAATCTGGTTCTTGTTGTTTAGAACAACCTAATTTGCTTCCGCTTGTTGTAATGTTGGGTCTGTGACCTCTGGTTGTCATTTGCTATCTTTCTCTATTATAAGAGTTGAACTATAATGATTTGTGTCGTAGAGTCTGTGATGTGCCAGTTGTTACACAAGTCTTGATCTCTCTATTATGCAGTGAGGGTTGTGCCTGTGTTAAGGCATCAATCGGGGCGTTGTGTTGCCAATGATCCATTCTGAGCAACACCTGCCAAAGGTTTTGGCCGGGATTGGTAAACCCGTAACCTCCGGTTGTATCGCTTAACCGGTGACACACAGCATCACTGTATAGCAGTCGGGTCGGGCGCCACACACGGGAATTCGGTGGGAGGCTCCAATTAAGTTGTGGATTGTGCCTCATCCTTGTACGGGTTCGGTGACCACCCTCAAGTGTCCCATAGTGGTTCGTGACACTCTACATTGGTGGAGGCACGAAGGAGATTACGGTGTGTCATTGACGACTATTCGGGGATCACTTTATGACTCTGCACCGCTCCAACGGAGACTAGCTTTCATTGGGAAGTGAACTTCGGGATAAATCATCGTCTCTAAATTTCTTGGTATTTCTATACCCGAGCTTCTTACTTATGCAATTTACTTTGTGATAGCCATCGAGTTTGAAGTAATGTATCTTGCTATCACTTAATTGCTTATCTTGTTTAGCATAACTTGTTGGTGCACATAGGTAAACGTAGCAAGTTTAGGTTTTGTGCTTGATAAATTAAACGCTAGTTTTATTCCGTATTTATTCAAACCTAAACTGTAATAATTTTAATCGCCTACCCCCCCCCCCCCCCCCCCCTCCCCACGACTCATGGGCCGGCCCATTATAGACTTCAGCAGTTAGTTTTTTTCCTGTTTCGTTTTCTTCTCTATTTTTCTTTTCGTTTTTCTTTCTTTTTATGTTTATTTTTCAAAAATGTTTCAGATTTGAAAATTGTTCAGATTTGAAAATTATTCATTTTGAAAATGTTCAGAATTTAAAAAACTTTCAGATCTGAAATTTTTTCATTTTGAAAATTGTTTATTTTAAAAAAAAACATATTTTAAAAGTGCTCATTTAAAAAATATTCATTTAAAAAATATTTATTTCTTTTTATTGTTTACTTAAAAACAAAAAAGAAAGTTAAAAAGATAAAAAATAACACTTATCTGTTACCGGAAAATGGGCCTGGCTCAATAGTTGGGCGGGTACGCGGAGCATAGTTATAGCGCTCTCCGTTATCACCGATATGGAGTTGAGCTCTCCGTTGTTAAATGTTTATTGGGCCGGTCTTTCAGGCCAGACGGCGGCTAATATTGTCTGGATATGGACAAGGATTAGTGGCCCGCTCCGAAATATAGGCAGAAGCAGTGGGCTTGGCGTGATAAAGTTCAGAGGGTATATGTTTTCAGTTCCCTCCAGTCAAGCTCCACAACGAATTTGTTTGGGGTGTTGCACGTTATTTGTTTAAATGAAAATATGTTGGGAGCTTCAAAATGCAGCTAGGGATATCACATGGTACTGCCTATTTAATGTTCTTGAGTTGTGACATACTCTCTCTTTGCCAAAATGTAGTCCCAACAAATAGAGAAAAAAATGTCTGCAGAAAGAACAGAACAAAAAGGCGATCAATGGAGCTGGCCATGGCGCCGAGATCTTCCGAACACGCCACGCGCGTTCCTTTCCAGCCTCCCTGATCGATTCTTGGCCCTGCCGTGAAGTCACCACGTCGCAAAGGCAAAATGCAGAGGGAAAAAGGTAAAAAATCCGACAGGTAGAAGAAGCTTGCTGCTTGCAAGATCGGGAGAGGGGTCATCACGGCTTTCCACAGTTGCACTCCACCTCCACACGCCGGACTCGACTCGCCACCGCCACCATGTTGCGCGCCGCCGCCTCCCGCCTCCGCGCGCATTCTCCGTCCGGGTCACACCACGCGCTCCGCCGCTTCTTCTCGAAACCGCCGGTGCGGCGGATCGAGCCGCCGGTCACGGCAGCAGAGGCGCGGCGGCTGGTGCGCCTCGTGGGCGTCAAGGCGCTGAAGCGGCGGCTGCGGGACAGGGCCGGCGAGGCGGTCGGGTACGGGAGCTCCTTGACGCGTGCGTGGAGGCCGGGGCGGCTCGAACGCGCGGCGAGGCAGAGGGGCTGGCGCGGGCCATGGATGACGCCGGCGTCCTGCTGCTCTTCAGGGACAAGGCCTACCTCCACCCTGAGAAGGTCACATTTTGTTCCTTTCAAAAACCCTACACCCTTGTTTAAATTGTCTTCAGAGTTATGCTAAAAAAAAAAAATGTCTTCAGAGTTCAGACTCAAATAGTACCCTCCCCCCCACCCCACTCGATTTTGAGGTCTGTTAAACAGAAATGGGCATTCTGTCTTCAGAGTTCAGACTCAAATAGTACCCTCCCCCCCACCCCACTCGATTTTGAGGTCTGTTAAACAGAAATGGGCATTCCTCTCTGCATCCGCCGTCATTTGTGATTTCTGCCGTCATGAATTTACCAGTAGAATCTGATACTACATGCAATGAGTTTTTGTCTTTGCAGCCGACTATTTTATTCAAATTAGGAAATGTATATACGGATCAGGGCCGGGTGATGCATTCCTGTTGTAAATGTTATATTGTTCGTGCACAAAGATTTACACATGTTTATATTCAAAACTGATAGATAGTGTTGGTTAACTGTGCTGCCACTTGTTGGGCTAGCCAACCCAGGTTCGCCTCTCACATCTGCTATATTACTCCATACCTTCATAAACAAATACAGTTAGCTACAGCGCCGTAAATCAAGAAGTTGTTTTGCAATTTTTCGCAGTTGATCACACCAGAATGTTATATATGTTTCCAGGAGTGCGTCCTTTTGGAGCTTGGGCTCCATGGAACCCTTTATTCCAAAAATGGCATTTATAAGTTTTAAAAAATTCAGATTTTTTCCTAGATGTAGATAATGATGAACTCTATTAGTGTGCAAAAAACCAATACAAAATAATTTATATTCTAGGCTGAGAAAAAAAATTAAAAAGTTTGGATCTGAGAGCGGTGAAGAGTTCTTGAAAATTAAAACATTTGTCAATTTGTTATTCTTGTGTAGCCTAGATTATAATTTTTTTGCACACTGGTGCAGTCCTACATTATCTACATTTAGGATTTTTGTTCAGAATTTTAAAACTTTGAAATGAAGATTTTGAATTTTTCAAAATATCAGGCTCCATGGACCCCGAGCTCTCTTAGGACTTTTCGTTTTCCGGTCTCTTTAGCACTAAGGATTTCCAGTCTTCACGTTCCCTGATCACTGGTCAGAAGAACAAAGGCCATAGGATGCTCTAATCAGAAAAGTGGAGTCTTGTATTCCTTTTTAGGTGACGTCCCCGCCACTTAAAACATCTAAGTAAGCTTCAACCTGACATGAACTTTATTACTTTGTTTCTATTTGTGGGCTATAAATCATAAAATCTTACTTTTAACCACAAGGACTGCACCATCAGTTGAGATTGTTTCTGTTGCTTTCAACTGTGGTCGCATAGTTATCGTTCTGACCAACTTGGCAAGAGTTGAAGCTTGTACTGATGTATCCTTCACCATTCTGTAGGTTGTGGATCTGGTAAGAAGAGCTGTACCACTTGTGCTGGAACTAGAGAATGACCCAAGGAAAGAAGAGTTCAAGCAGCTCCAGGAAAGGAAGGACGACATCGACAAGCTAGCGCACAAGCAAGTCCGGTGCATCCTTTGGTCCGGCTTAGGGTTCCTCATGTCCCAAGTCGGCCTCTTCTTTCGCCTCACGTTCTGGGAGCTTTCGTGGGATGTGATGGAGCCGATCGCATTCTTCACTACCGCGTCCGGGCTGCTCGTCAGCTACACGTATTTCCTCGTGACCTCGAGGGACCCAACGTATCAAGACTTCATGGAGAGGCTCTTCTTGTCGAGGAGGAGAAAGCTTTGTGCCAAGCACAGGTTTAACATGGAGAGGTACTTGGAGCTGCAGAAGCATTGTAAGTGTCCTCTGGAAGGTCCTAAGCTTCACAGCTTGTAACACCAGAACTGAAATTTCTCAGTTGCCTTCTCTGGATCGTACAATAGGTATGTAACTACAGCAATTTGCCTTTCTCTTACAGAAGAAATCACATTACCAGCTTCCAAAGTGTTCTCTACAAAAGGCACACTTTAACCTTATAGCCTTACCGAAGATAAATATAGTGACGCAGAATTTCGAAATTATGCTTCTCTAATTTTGGAAGTAAAGCTGATATAGTTGTATGTGTTCTTATCTGTGTCAAATTTATGACGTACAACTGTGATTTCAAACACAGCAATACAACCATTCTGAGGAATAACCATGTGGGTTCTTAAATTTCCTTTACAGAACAGGATGGGAATTGCACAATAAAAAAAGTTCAAATCTCAAAATGTGACTACCAAACAAACATTTATTTGTAATGTCATCAATGAAGATCGACATCCCACAATAACAACGGTTGTCCTTACGGCGAAGAATGACAAGTGAACTGCTGCAGGCTGAGGCATTTATTTTCTGTACATGCCGTGCCACACTCAACATTGGTCCCTCAGTGTATCTCTTGCACAATGAGCAAAAATAATTGCACGGAAGAATTTACACAAAAAATAATCAGCAAAGAACTGCACTTTTGCAGTTCATGCTGCAAGAAAAGACTTATCTGACTCTGTAATAAACAGGTTTCATGCTGGTGTGCTGCTGACTTCCTTGCTGTAAAACTGGTAGTGTTTTGGCCGGAAGCATTTTAGCATATTTTTCTTTATAGAATCGACACGGTGCCACCCTGGTCCCTGGAGGTGTACTTCATTCATCATAAATACTGCATCCAGTTTCTCCTAAATATCCTTTTGCTGAAGCAAGTTCTTGATCTCGCTGCTCCAAATTCCCAACAATGCAGACTATGCAGTGTGTGTTACATCTTATTTCACTGCTGTTAATGTATATTGCATTCTGCCATGAACCTCTCCCCATTAGTCATATACTTTCTCCAGTAGCTCTTATAATCGTGTATTCCCAAATCAAGCCAAGGTTTCATGACACCATTGTAGTGTAGAGTAGCCGCCTCTTCTATATCGATACGGCTAATTCCATAATCATATCCAAGACCGGATTGAACCCATGAATCTTCCAAAGGATATATCAGATCTTCAAAGGCAAGTAAACCTCTAGGGAGTGCCTTAAGTCTGTGTGATGCCGAACTGTCCTGTTGCAACTGCAAAAGCGACGATAATGCATCAGATAAGTTATGTTTTCAAGAAATAATTATGCAAAGGATATTATGAAATGATAGTTCTAGGATTACCAGAGTAAACTACAAGTTCTTTTTTATAAAAAATAATAATAATAACTAATGCAGTTTTTGTTCGATAGGACAGTAAGAGGAATGGAAAGTATTACTGACCTTTTGAAGCAATTGACCATGAGAGCTAGTAATGCCAAGATCTCTCCATTTTTCCAGTTCAATTACATTCAGACCAGAGAACCACACACATGAATCAGTGTTGAAACTATGCTCCTCTATATAACCTTTCAACTGACCTAATCTAACTCCACAGAACTGTAAAGCACCTATCACTTTATCTCCCATATTGATGTTCCAAAGAGATGATAAATCTTTCTGGACAACCAAATCATCATCTAGAACAACGACTTTATTCAAGTTTGGAAGAAGATCAGGCAACAGGAAATGTGAATGGCCAAAAACAGATATATACTCAGTTTTCATCTGCTTCTGGAAAGGTTGAGAATGATTACGAAACGTGACACGGAATTCCTCTGTAGGCCATAAATGTTGCCTCTCAATAGATCCGGCATTCTTAGAGAGCTTCTGGTGATCCTCAATGTTAATCACATGAACATTAGCCTCTAAATATGAATTTCTATCAAACCAATGCTTCATTGCATAAAAGTTCTGTGTGTCGGTGAATAGATGAAAAATAACGCTGCCAGAATCCTGAAACATGACATATGAAATTAGCATTGAGAGGAATCACTAGTAAGATTTTCAATTATTTCAAAATAACTTTATACCTTTGAGTTCATGGCTGTTGAATTGATAGTAGTCGAAGCTGCAAGTACATTCCTGGAAAACATTACATAGTGAAAGTAGGCAGGGTCTTCAAGTGTCTGCTCATTTAGCAGTTCCCTGTGAAGAGATGGGGATTTGAAATACTCTACTGTCAATCTCATGCTCAAGCAATGGTGAGTTTTTGGCATAGTCTGAACCCCAAGATGATAGAGAAATGCACTCTGCCTTGTATGGAAATAAGCTTCATCTTCAGTTAGATCGAGTAGCTGTCTAAGTTTCCGTTCAACATTGGAGCAGCCTACTTCACAAGACTTTACTCTTTCGATTGTGTGCTCCATTTTCTCTAGCTTCTTTGCGAAACTGAAAACAGTAAGTAGCCATTACCTTCAGAAATAAGCAACAGAAATGTAAACAAAAGAGTCGTACACGCCATCATTTTTCTATATTGTAGTCCGTTGCTCGAAACAGGAAAATATTTATATGACACTATAATAAAGACATGATAGACTAACTATCAAATCAGCTATATATTCTAAATGATGTATATATACGAAAACTGGCTGTGGCTCCCGAGCTCACTACTGCCCGATTTTTGAATATTTTGAAAACCCTACTTTTAGGTCTAAGAAAAATCTGAAATTGGGTATACAAATATATATACACACATTATGTATGTGACAGAAGTTTCATAATTTTTTTGTATTTTGGGCTACACGAAAAAGTAGAATTTCTGACAAGAAAATAGTACCATTTTCCCTTCACTGTGCCCACAAATTTGTTATTTGTATGTAGCTCAGAATACGGTTTTTTGCACTAAAATTTTGTACACACGTAGATATCACGCGTACGTATCCAACGAAAAAAGATTGAATTTTTTCCAACTGAAATTCAAAGTTTCCAAAAAACTATTGGACCCGAGCACACTGGTGCTCGGTGCCACAAATCCACACTCGCATATATATATACATGTATACACCAAAAAAACATACAATTTAGAGATGCATTCAGTAAAACTAACAGCTTAATGCCTCCATACAAAGTCCAGATGGCCAGGGTTGGATATAGGTCATATTTCTGCGGGTACCAATCTGACTGGAAATAGGGTCAACAAATAGTTACTACTCCCTCCAATCCATATTTAATGTCGCTGAATCGGATGTATCTAAACATGTTTTAGTGCTAGATACATCCGATTCAGCGACAATTAATATGTATGGGAGAGATACAACATATCACAAAAAAGAAAGCAACCCTGAAATTGCTAATGCTCATATTGGTAGTTTATGGAGTGTAATCTTTATTATAATCAGTTCAACAGATAATACTTCAACACTAGATAAGACTCACAATGGTGGAAGATCAGCATCTGCAATGGTGTCACTGAGCATGCGTTCGTGTTCTTGGATATTTTGCTTCAACTCACGTGTAAATCTTTCCTGGTGCTTCAGTTTTGCAATACTAGGATAATGGGCTCTTGCCATAAAAAGTTGATCTTTAAGCCTCTTCACAATAGCATCTTTCATCTCTTCCTTATGCTCAACAGACCAGAGGCAGTAGCTTCCATATTCAAGTTCACAGGACTTGGGATTCTCCTCTTGTGCTGCTTCCTGACCATGGTTCTCCGTCCCATCAACAGTAGTACCCTACAAAAAACAAATTCAGTGTCCTTTGGTAGAAACTTAGAGCAGTTCCAAAGGATCTATTGGTACAAAAATACTGGTCATTTTATATTTACTGTAAAGGATCTATTGCCGCTATCTTTTGAAGATTCATATCTCAAAATACATTCTTGTATAACTTCAGAAAGCCTTTTACAGTACCGAATTATTGCCTTCTTCACTTGATTTGCTGTTTGATAACAATGGCTACTGCATTTGTGAATACATCTGGAGCAGACCAATCAAACTAATGATCGAACGTGCAAGATCTTTACAGTAAATATGATGTTCTTCAGTGATTTTTGTAAAAGTTTTTTTTTTTTTTTGTAAAGGTGAGAACGGAAATCATCCAACGAATTCTACAGGGAAAACAGTTGTACATTGCACTGCACACTACGACAAAAACAAGTACATATTGCCACCTGACTGAAACACTCGCTAGAAAACATCTAACAAGCAATCCTGAAAGTGGAAAACCTGCCCCAAAAGATACAGTAACTATATATCTAAATTTACCGCAAATTTAGCACACACATAGTGCAAAAAATACTGTTGACCCCCCACTGAGACGCAACAATGTTCCTACACAAACATTTGGCATTCACCATTCAACTACCTGAAAATCCTGTCGACTTAAAAACCCAATTGGTTAAGGCTTCATAATAATAGCCGTACAAACACCATGAACCAAATTCAGTACTCACATCTCATGTGTCATGCGTGGCACGCTCTCTTCCAGTATTTGTTGAAATGGCAGACGACTAAAACAAATTTGACAGCATCAGAAAAAGAAACGCTGTCTCTTACCATTGATCTCCATGACAAGTCCTTTAGTTGATATCTTCTCTGTGTATGAGATCCTGAAACAGCATTGCATATGGTAAGAAGGTTGATTGAAGCATGTACTAAACGAATTCAAGGTAGCGTGCCACATTAGCTGATCCCACATTTCTCACCTCTCGTTTTTTGGGTGTCATTTTTCAGCTCAACCAAGGAGAAATCGCCCTTGATCTTTGCTTTTGATTTAGCAGCAAGATTCCTGGACTTTGATCTACTAGATCTCTCGCCGGAAACCCCGTTCGATCCTGAAGTTATCATTTTGGAAACATCCTGCTTACACAAGACAAAGGTGATTGGTCAAATGATTTTCCTTTTGACATGTTAGTGCAGTAGGCACTTAAAATCTTAATAATCACAACAAGCCAAAGAAGGCTAATTTGGCAGAAGCGATATTAAATAACGTTTGACTCATCTATTTGGCATCACTTGCGTTACAATATAGTCAGCGCAACACTGTCTGATTTCCACCCCTGAAGATCACAGCATAGAGGAGACAGAAAACACGCAGCAACTGACCGGCCGCTCCTCACGAAGCGGGTAGGTGGTGAAGCCGTCAGCGAGCAGCACACGTCCACGAAAACACGCACGCACGCACACGCGCATCGCATGATTGAACTCCCTAGCTACGAGTGTAAAAAGTCTTTTTTTTAGAAACCACCAGGAAGAATCGCCGCGAATTTGGGGCATGAAATTCAGAAAATCCAATCCACATCACGCGCATAATTAATGCGATGCAAAAGCACGAACGCGTAATTCAGGACATTGTAATCACGGTACCTCGAGCAGCTTGTGCTTCATGCCCCCATCCAGATGCTTATGCTTCCCGAGACCCAGCTCCTGAACACGGCAATAGAAATTCGTCATCAGAAGATACACAAGAACTATGCTTGAAGAAAATGCAGCAAACCGGGGGAAAAGAGAGCCAGAGGATGAAAATTCTGCACGGAAAATCTCACGGTGCTGATGACGACGGCGGCGCGCTCCTCCGACCCGTACCCTGCAGCACACACGCGCGCACAGAATCAGCACAGATCGCGCGGAGACGACTGAGGCAGGGGGAAGAGGAGGCAGTGTGGTTTACCGGTGCGGTGGAGGCCGAGGAGGAAGGCGAGGGGCAGGAGGACGGAGCAGAGCACCAGCGCCGGGATGGCGGCCGCCATGCCGGTGCAGCGGCGCTTGGCCGCCGCCACCGCCGGCGACAGCGGCGCCGAGTGGTGGCCCTTCATGAGGCCGGCCGCGCGCGTACGTTCGTACCTCGGCGTGCTGGTGCTGCGTGATTAGTTTAGTCCCGCATTAAGCTACGCGGGGGAGGAGACGGAGGCGGTTTTCTTGGAGAGTGCTACGCGTAACTGATTGGCCGGCGAAGTGGACACCGGAGAGAGTGGGAGTGGAGACTGTGGAGTGAGCAGCCGACCACCTCCTGATCTCCCTCTCTTTTCTCTCTCTCCATCTTTCTTGCTTTACCTTTGGACGCGTCTCTATCTCTCTCTCCAGTCCTGTTGGCTCACTCGCTGTCCAATTGATTTATTCGAGTCCTTTTTTACAAAATAAATCAATTGTAAACTTGTCTGAAAAGTATGTGAAACAGGGGGTCGAGCTGTTTCTTTTGACGGCACAATCATTAGTCAAAAGCACATCCATACGTATGCGGTAAAATAAGGGTTCACGTGATCTTCATATATCTTTCACTTTTGGAGTCAGAAACCAATCAGGCCAATATGGACTCCATTCAGCTTGCATCGTCGATATATCAAAACTGTTATCAAAATGGTTTCCCTAATTAGTATCTCAAACAAAAATGCGCACCTACTTTTATCGACGCTAGGAGCCTACAACTGGGGAATATATGAGTGGGCCAAGTTACGGCGTCGGTTGATGTGCCTAGCGTCCAATCTCAACCGCAGCAGACCCCATCGATCTTCATCCTTCCGTTCCTAGCTCGCAGCTTCAACGTCAAGTTAAATTTGGGTGACAGGGAGAATCGACCGGTCGATCGAATTTGCCACTTTGCAATTGAGTTTCTCCTTTTAGGGAGAGGGCGTACAAACTAGGCGGCGATCCCGGTCGCTTTCTATCCAGATCTCCCTCTGGTTCTGCTTCTCCGCATGTGATCGATGACGATCCGTCTCATGTCCTTGTAGCTTAGCTAGTTTTATCTTTTTTTTTTTTCTTTCATGGTGGATATTAGGTAAAGCTCAACAAGGTTAGCAAGAGAGGGGAAGCGAGATATTCGGAAACACCCGACACTCCCTCTCGGGGCGTGTGTGGTTGTGAAAGTCAGCTGGTTCTGGCTGTGGCGCAGAGGAGATGTGCTACCTGCCGGCGGGGCGTGACCGGGAGGGAGGGGGAGGTGCGGCCGGCTGCGTGCAAAGGGGTGGCGCATCGGAGGGGTTCGATCTTTATGTGCATGCTGGTTGCGGCTCATGTTGACGTTGGAGCGGGTGATGCATCGCTACCTTGTTGGAGCCTTGGAGGTTCTTAGCCCTCGCGGTCCGGTTGGTTCGCGCGGACGGGAAGGGTGGCTTTTTTGCCATGGGAGGCTGATGTCGGAGCGGCGTCCCCGGATGATGGTGGTGCGTCGAGGCGACGGCCTCGGGCCCCACATAACAACCGTCCTAAGGGGCATGGTTGTGGCCTAGTTCGGCTTGGGTGCCATCCGTAGTTGTGTGGGCAGCAAGTTCGTCAACCTAGCTTATTTGACTTCGTGCAACGCGAAGTTTTGATCTGATTGCTGCGGCGGGCGTCGGCCCCGGATTTGGTACGACGATTGTGGTATGTGGCGAGATTGTCTTGATAGCGGGAGCTAAGAGATAGCTGGATCGTGCGGCGTCATGACTCGGGCGCGGCTCTGGTGTCGAGTGGAGCGACGGCCTCGAGCCGGTGATGTGTTTGTTGGGTTTTCGTCGGATAGTGTCGTGTGGACGGCGAGTCTTCTCGATTGTGCTGTTTTTTCCCCTTTTTTCTTATAAACATGTCAATTTATGGTTTTTGTCCCGTTTAACTTATAAACTGGGTCAACTATATCTGATGCAGAAATCAACTGAGTTTTTTCTCAAAAAGGTTTGCTAGAGAGTTGTACAGGCACATACACGTAGAGGCTATAGCCAGCAACCAAAGCCAGGATCCGTAGGTTAGATGGATTTGAATTAAATCCATCATCAAATCACCATCCCCGTGGACCGCACCGGCCGGAGTGAGCCCCCACGGCCACCACAGCAGCAGCAGAGATGGGCATGGGCACTGCCTGTCGTCGTAGTAGTACCACCTACGAAATCAGCCACGCTACAAATTTACCACTCCACCGTTGCTACGGTCGATTCGTTCGCTCGATTTTATCGCCCCTTTCCGCATCCGTCCTCTCCTTTTCCTTTGTCAAAGTCCGCATTTGTCCTCGCGGCCGTCACCTTCTTCCTCTGCTTTCTCCTTCACTAGATATCCATCGCTGCATTCATTTCTCTCATCTGCCATGGATCTGTTCAGTAACTAGAGCCACAATTGCTTCATCTGGCCATTTCTTTTCATCCTCTCCGCTCTGCAACCAAACCTCGACTCCTTGAGCGCCTGGCACTGCGCACGCGCATATCTGATTTCGGAACAATACTGCTGCCTATCTGTATTCAGACAAGATCGGGTCAGAATGATATTAAGATCGGATCAGATTGTAGGCATACGCAGATCCTCTTCTATGGTAGGAGTATTAAACAACAAGCTCTACTATTATATGACGACGTCTACCTGCCAAGCCAAACGTCCTGCCAAATTTGGGCTTCACTCACGTGCACACGATCAGACACACGGGGTTCTACTCCCTCCGTTCCATTTTAATTGACTCACATATATTTACATATGTATGCATCTAGACACGTTTTAGTGTCAGTACATCTATATCTAGATATACGTGAGTCAACTAAAATGAACGGAAGGAGTATCTACTAATTTAAACCATATGTTTCTCCTGAGAGACAATCAGCCAGCGTGGGTGCATATACTTAAACAATTTGATCTTCATGTTATGAATCGGTGTAAAACTGACAGTATCGTGAATTACATAATTAATCTTCGGAGTCTTAACCGCTTCATCTTATGGACCATGCTTAATGAATTCACATCTCGAGCAGTCTTTTACTTCGCTACTGCATTTTTGGTGTTCAAGGTAAAAACATGCCAGAAAATACTCGGTTGTTGGTTTGTAATGCAGAACCTAATCTCAGAATGTTGGCCACCGTGAGATCGCACAAAAAAATATTCCTTCGAGAAAAGAGATGGCACGAAAATAAAGTTGTATGAGATCATGTGGGGGTGGGGTAAGTTTACACAGGCCGATATGTGCCTGCTTCTTTTTTCTGCTCATCTCTCGGATCCTTTATTTCCCCCTTTCATCTTCCTGCAAAATTTCATCAATTTGCGTTCGCGTTTTCCCACTGACTTTCCAAAGGGGAGGAAATTCACAAGCCTTTGCGTTCGTTTAGAACGGTCATACGTTCATATAGAGTTAATACAGTACAATGTTGCCTCATTGCCTATTGTGGTCACTGTTCAAAATATCTTCCGATATTCTGATAAATCGGCCGATTTATCGTTTTTCAGTGTCTGACCGATAAGATAAATCGTTCGATAAGTCGACCAATATGCCGATAAACCGGTCGATTTATCTATTATCTTGGGTCGACCGATAAGTTCCCGATAAGCGATATCCCAACATTGATTGTGGTATTAGCATTTCTCACACACAAAAAAAGAATATTGTAGTACTCCCTCTATCCCAGTTTATAGGTATTGTGTGCATCACTAAATCGTCAATTTGACCATCATAATACGTGTTATATATTACAAAAAAATATACCATTTGAAACGTTAGATGTTAATCGTCCCAAGTGTATTTAGATAATCTTTGTTGGAACCTTTTAGTAACTCTCAATCCCAATAAATTGTCACCGCTGCCAAAAAAATGTGTAAAATGGAGCTCCAACGGAGAGAGCCCAAAAATGGCATATGTGGTTTTGAAAGCTGAGAGTAGGCATGTCCTCAAAGGAAAAAAATGCTTACTCTCACAATCCACGAGAAAAAAATACCGATGAAGAAAGGAAGAAGGCAAAAAAAAAGTTTGAACTAGCACACGAGACAACTCGGAAGATGAACAAAGCAATGAAAAAGATTGAGGAAGAAAATAAGAAAATTGGAAGAGAAGAAGAGAATCTAAAGGGAGAAGATGGAAATGAAGCTACGTTTGGCCGATATCCTCCACGAACACAAGATCAAGACGGGTGCATCTAGTTTAAAATAAGAAAATATTAAATTATATGTTCCTGAGAAACAAATATGCCTATATTACACATTCGACACTGTTTCAAGGACCCAAGATAGCGACGAGGGGGGAGTGGTGGGGAGGGGGCATCGCCTACAAATTTTAGTCAATTTGTTCGTTTCAGGGATAATTTTGGATAAAATAGATAATCTTAAAATACAACTAGGTGAACAATCCAATATGTTGCGATAGAAGATAACAAGTAAATGGGAGGAACAGAATAACCCAAGTAGAAGGAGAAGAAGACACGGTGATGTATCCAAAGTTAGGGGAATTTAATCTCCGTTGGAAAGGTCGTGGCCAACCAAGTCCACACAGTCCCTAACTGATCTAGTCTTCTTCACTCTTGTGCTCTACAGACCAAGCGATAGCCCTTCCACTACGGGAATCTTGAGGTGATTCTCGAATCTTGAAAAACTCTTTGATGGCTTCACAACCTTGCACGCTCACAAGGCAATTTTAATCGTCTAGGGTTGACCACAAACCCAAGAGTAACGAGATCAAGTTTACTAGAGATGGGGATTGAACTTTTGTTTGATTGGAAATGTAGATTTAGGTATTCTCTCTCCTTTTTCTCAAAGAATAGCAAGATTGAGTGGAGGAATGATAGAGAGTAATCAAATCGTTAGATGTCCAAAATGGTGGGGCGAAATGGATCTCAAAGTAAGTTACCTTGATGAAAGTGGCAGCGGCGCCCAGTAAGCCCATATATGCCGCCCACCAGAAAACGTCTAAACGGCGTAAGTGGCAAGCCACAAAACTTAAATGGCCCATGTGGATTAGCCCATCCAGTCCACCGAATCCATCTATTCCTTCCTGATTCATCCCCTTCGTGGTTAGAGGAGACAGGAGACGCTGCCATGGCCATGCCCTAGCTCTGCCAAGACACTCGACCTATTTCTGGAATCCTCCTCTCTCTACAGTGCTCAGAGGCGACTCGGATTCTCCCGGCGGCCGCCGGCATATCTGCGGGATTCCTCACTCTCCGCCGGCCGCTCCAGCGGCGGGAGGGTGGGGAATCCCCGGATCTGCGTTCCGGCTTGTAGATATGGGGTTTGTGGGCGGCACTGGCGTGGTGGGGTCGTCGGCGTTGGCTTTTTGGTGCTCTGCGGCTTCCCCTTTTCGGCGTCGTCTTCGACGGGGCTGCTGGGCTGCAGGTGAGTCACCTCTCTGCCGTTGCTCTCTCCGGCGGCGGCAGCAGGTTGGTGGCGGGTGTACAGGAGGCCGGCGGAGGGGTTTCGAGGCGGCGGCTGTGCGGGATCGTGGTGTGCAGGTGGAAGATCTGGCCACCTCCGGTGAGGTGGTGCGGCGCTGGCCCCAGGTCTGGGGCAGTTCGAGCTTGGGGTGTGCCCCCGGCCGATGCTTCTTCATCGTCTTCAGATCCAGCTCCTCGGAGTTGGTGGTTACTGCGGCTCTTCAACGCCTCCGGGCTAGGAGTTCTTCTGCTCCCGTGGTGGGTGTTCCAGGCGGCTGGTTCCTTCGGCGTCTCCGACGGTGGAGGGCTTGCGCGCCCGGTGACCTCGAGGTTGAAGATGGAGTGTGCCAGCTTTGCCGTTCTCTGTTTCCTCTCTGTTTTTTCTTTGCTTGTATTTGCGTGTTCCTTTCTGTATGAATACAAGTATCTACGTTTCAAAAAAAAAAACTCTGCCACGCCGCCGGCCGATTTGACGACCTCCGGCTACCACGAGAGTCGCCGGCCCGTCTCCGCCCACCCCAGCCTCCCGCGTCGCCGCCCCTGGTCTCCAACGCCGGACGCCATGTCCTAGCGCCGGGCTCTCCATCGACGCGTCTCCGTGCTCCTGGTCAGTGGTCACCATCTTCCCGGGATCCGGCGACCTCCGTGCTCCAGCCCTTCTCGCGGCTGAGCATACTCAGGTAACCCCACCGCCCTCATGACTCTGCCTCCCACCCCCACGCGCACCCAACTCTGGCATGAAATTCTTGGTACCCAGCATCCAACTTGTGCATCCATCTTAATTTGTTCATCTTTGGTAGCAGCTACGATGGTTGATCCATGTAGTCTCATTAGAGTATTCGTACTAGCCGCTACATCGGTTGTTTTTAGTCAAGGCACACATTAACACTTGAGGAAAAATGAAGTCCTGTTTAGGCTCTCATGCTTTGTTCAATTTGTAGCAGCTACGATGGTTGATCCATATGCATCATTAGAATATTCGTACTAGCAGCTCCACCGGTTGTTTTTAGTCAAGGCACACATTAAAATTTGAGGAAAAAAATGCTTTGTTCAACTGATATGGCTAGCTAGTAATTTCGCCCATTAATGTAAGTTCCATTAAGATTTTATTTAGGTGTTCATGTAGACTGTACAACATAAATCAGCACCGAATTGTCTAAAATGTCAGCACTAAATTAGTGTGCACTTTGTTTATGGAATGAGTTCTGAAGGCATATGTTTTCAGGTCGTCCATGGAGTCGTTGCAGCTCCAAGAAAGGGCCATTGCTAGGGAAATGTTGGGAGATGTTGACGAGCAAGTGAAGCTGCCGGGTGATGTCGATAAGCAAGCTAAGGTCTCAGATGTAGTAGACGGGCAAATGAAGCTGCCGGGTGATGTCGATAAGCAAGTTAAGGTCTCAAATGTAGTCGACGGGCAAGTGCACCACTTTGTCCAGGAAGGCAACGAAGTGCACCACTCAGTTGCCCTCGGTGCAGGTTCTTGGAGTGAAGATTGTTGTGCCTTTGGCGTTGAAGGAGTTGAGGGCTACTGATGCCTCTAGCCCGGAGGAGAAGATCGCGAAGGTGATGTCTCAGTTTGACGAGATCGAGCCACAGGAGAAGAGCTTGCCATTTTCGATGGTGGACCTCTGCCGAGAGATTGCCGACATGTCCAAGGACAAGCAGGTTCGGGAGGATGCTCCCTTGTTGCCCGAGCGACGAAGCGTTCGGCTAGACAAGAAGAACAAGGATTGTGCCATTCCAACAGCCAAGCGAGCTGAGTTTAGGCGGGCGGAAAGTTTTGGGGAGATCCCAAAACTTAAGAGTAAAGGGAAAGCCACCGAGGAGGTCCTTAATGAGAAGATGGATTTTTATTTGCAGATGTACGAGAAGCAGCACACACCCACACCGCAGGCGTTGGAGGCTGTTACAGCTTTAGTTGGGATCAATGCTTGATCCCTTCTGTGTGGAGGATGCACGTCGGTGCATCTCTAGTAGAGAGAGTTCGTGTGTGTTTGGAGTGGTCCTTTTAGTTGGTTATGAGATGTGGCCTGTTAGCTTGGGTTTAGGTTCCCTTGTTTCAGGTACGGACGATGTTCCATGAGTTAGAGTGTGCGGTTTTTTTTAACCGCATTTTGTATGGTTTTTGGATCCGGTTTCCCTAATTAACTGGATCAATTCTCTTCTTCTATAATGCAATGCGGGAACTCCCCGCCCTGGTTCTCAAAAAAAAAAAGAGATGATGTTGATGTTGATGAGCAGAGGCAAAAGTGGGATGCCATGGATGAGAATAAGCAAATATGGGATGTCGTTGATGAGCAGCGGAAGTGCGTCCCTCTCTTGCTTTGTACTCATTTCCCTATTGCCACGATTTGTTTTCTTATTTCCCCTATCATCCATTATAAGTATGAGTTTGTTACCTGTACTCTGCAAATTGGCTGAGAATAGGGATTATTCTGATCTTGCTGTTGGATCAATGGATTTACTAATCAAGTGTTTTGTACCTCCTAATGTATGGTTGCTTATTATTCAAATGTCAGAATGGTGCAATATTTTGTGCTCAAGTTTTTTTTTTAATTTTTCTGCTTCCGATTGGATGCTCTAGTTGCGTGCTAGCTGCTGGTCTTATCATCCTACGTGCTAGCTGCTCTAGCATCAGCTAGCTGCGCGCATAAGCTGGCCAAGCGCGACCTGGTGGCACCACGAAAACCACCTAGTTCCCATTTAATACTATACGGCTGCCATTTAATCCATTTAATCGTTACGTGGCTCAGGTGGACAAGTTAGTCCACCGATCAGTCCATTTACATCCTGAGAAAAAGAGAACAAGTATTCATATTCAATCATAACATTTAAATTAACATTTTTTCCTGGGAAAGCATCACGGCCTAGTGGTCGACGTAACAATAATGGCATTTGTCGATATGCCACCGCCTGTTTACTTAGATAAGAGTACTTTCTACAAGGCGCTATAGCCAGGGCCTAGCTGGCGAGCGATCCCAGTCCGCGGCAGAGAACAAGACAGCAAGCGAGCGTATGCTCCTCCACCCATCCATCGCCAAGCATCCTCACAATCAACTTTCCATTGCGCCGAAGAAGGCATGTTATATAGGCGTCTCGTAGATCTGTCTGTTACTACATCATTGGGGGTTGCCTGGTGCCGCAGGGACAGAACCAGGATTTTACCGGGTGATCGAGAGAAAGCTCAGTGGTTACCTGTAAAGATTTTCTCGGCTAGTTGGATTTTCGGAAAAGTGTTTTCGTGGACGCTTAGTATGTGTGTATACGTAGTAAATCTCCAAATGTAAAAACTTGTGTCCCCTGGTGGCCGTTTTTTCAAAAAATCGAAATTGACAATTTTAAGTTTCCACAAATCGAGAACAAAATTACCGTATGTAAATATTGTCGAGATCTATAATCTTGCAAATTTTTAACTCTAAATTTGTTATATTTTGGGTTGTACAAAAAATACTAATAGGAAGATCTGGGTGGTGAACAATACACAGTTTCAAATTTTCCAAATTTCTCCGAGTTGTCTTTTTTGTACAGTCCAAAATACAACAAATTTTAAGGTAAATTTTACAAGCGTGTAGATCTCGACACTATCTACATCTGTGATTTTTTTTTCACGATTTTTGGAAACTCAAAAATATCATTTTCGATTTTTCAAAAAAAAGGGCTCCATGTAGCCCGGGTTAAAAAATCCACTCTACCGTATGACTCAAACAAATGTTAAATAAGGCCCGAAAAATAAGGCGTTATCTTTTCGATAAACCTTCTATGTAGATTCCTCTCTTTCTTAATTTTGGGAAAACTGCTTTCGGCGCATGCTTAGGCTGATCACTCTGAATTATACACACTAATCTGACCTCTAAAACCCTAAACCTTGTCAAATTTAGAGAAGTTCAGTTAAGGTTTTAAATGTTTTTTACATCATTTGACTGCATTTTGCAGATCAGTGCGTCAAGGCACATACTTCTTCAACACCAACAGAAAGTGTTGCTTAAAGTTTGAACAAGTTTGAACTAGCAAGGAGGGAAGAGATCAACTTGGGGATGAAGAAACCATAAAAGGCATAAAGGTGATAAAGGAGGGAACACCCCATGTGCATGGTGAGCTGAGAAAGGAAGGGGGAAACTTCCTCCTCTCCACCAATCGTGACACTCCACCACATATGGAAAAAGGAGCATAAAGCCACCACCAAGGTCACCACACCACACATCCATCAGCCACTTTCCATCCGCAACACAACCCTCTCCACCTTTCCTCAGCCACCACAGCACCTTTTCCACCACCAAGAACACCAAGAACATCAAGAACAACAAGAAGAAGAAGGTGAACATGGAGACTAGGAGAAGAAGAGAGATGGCCATGATGAACTGAAGCACAAGATCTGCATCCACCCTTGTCTACTTCTCTGCTGCCCTTGCTTCTGCATCCATCCCTGTCTACACCTCTGCTTCGACAGCTTCAGTGAAGAACAGCCAAGGCTCATCTCTCCATTTCTCTGTTGTAATTGCTTAGAAACTAGTAGATCATCATCTGTGTGTAGAGCTTGTTTGATTTGGTTATGACAGTGAATTGAGTGACACAGTTCAGTGTTATTTCTGAAACTTGCTTGTTCAGCTCTTGTGGTGCTTGATCTGTGACCTGAGAAGTAATCCTCTTCATGTTTGTGTGTTAAAACTTTTCCTTAGCCTCCTTTTGCTAGTTCTCTTGCCTGACAAGCAAGAAAGTCCTTTACTTTTTATGTTCAAGTGTTCCATCCATGTCTGAAACTTGCTTAAGCCCCTTTTCTGTCAGTGAAAACCAAACCTTTTGATTTTGGCGTAGCTTCTGGAAACAAAGAGCACCAGTAGTTTGATCCCTGTGGAGAGAACGACAAACCCCCCTAAACCACAACCGATCAGGCGCTAAGGAGGCTAAGAGCGGAGCTTCCGGGTGAGGTTGAGATCGTCCTAATCGAGTAAGCTCCCACGTAAAACAGAGAGACATAGGGAGGTACCCAGGTTCAAGCCGCCCGGAGGCTAAAAGCTCTACTCATGCATGTCTAGATTGATGAGTTCATCATGGTGTGGCTACAAGATGGTTACCGGGCCAGACCCGAAGAGTGGTTAGCTGGAGGAGAAATAAGAGCAGATCCTGACCTAGAGGAGATCACCTTTCTCTTCCACTACCTTAGCAATGTCTAGTTTAACTCTGCCTTGGATCTGAAATGTTCCCTCCTCCTTATCGGTGACCATGGTCCTCCCTTTATAGGACAGGGGGTTGCCACAGGGCGAAACGTGAGAGGCATGCCATGGTTTTTGCGGGAAAGCCCATAGAGGAAAAGGACCGCGGCAGTACGTGGCTTGTTCTCTACCTTTCGCCCTCTGTGGGTTGGTACGATCCTCAAAAGCGTGGCTGGCAGTGGGCAGGTGGGCCTGACACCCCCACCACGGCTGGCAGTGGGCAGGTGGGCCTGACACCCCCACCACGGCTGTCCCTTGGTGACATCATATCCGGCGTGATCTTGGTTCCTTCTCTTCTTGGCGCCCGAGCCTTCTCTTGATCTCATCCTTTGCTTAGCCTCGCGTGCTAATCTTTTGGAGGTACGGAGGAGGCATTTATTCCATGCGTAGGCATGGAATGAGTCAAACCAGGCTCCGGGTTCTCTTCTTCTCGGGTCCTAACTCCTGACCTAGGTTCTTGGGTACCATTCCCGGAGGGCTACCCGGGTTGAAGTCCTTAGCCGTCTGTGCGCGTCGACGCAGGTCTTGTCAGGTCACCTTAGCGCAGGTGGACTAGCCCACTTGCCAGGTTAACGTGGCTTGGTTATGTCCATTTTCGAGGTGGGCCCACAGGCGGTGGACCCACTTTGGCAGGAATAGAGAAACCCCTGTTCCACGGTTGCGACAGGTTGTGTGTAGTAAACTCCCAAATCTTGTAAACAATTGTTTTCATACAACTCAAATGAATGCGAAAAGAAGGCACTAAACAATAAGACATTGTCTTCTAGGTATCTATGTAGAGGCCCCTCTTTTCCACACTTCATATGGTCCTACATGTATGGGACTAATCATCCGTTAATACAGTTGGAAATAAATTAGTCACATAATTCATCGATCATTAAGATTAAAACCCACTTGGGGTAAATTATGTTCTTTCACTATTGTTATTCACCTTTATAACAGTATACGAGTTTAACCTCCAGTTTTAGTTAGCTTGTCACTCGAAATTGTGTACGTTGCACCAAGTTTGCAAATCGTGACATATGAAAATTGTGCTTTCGGTGGTGAAACGCGGAAAGAAGACTAGAAAAAAATTGGATGATAAAATCCATCCTCTCACCCTCCCCCACCCCCGCGTCGCCCTCCTCTGGGCGACTCGGGGGAAACCCTAACCCGCCGCCGGAGGTCCTCGCCCACACCCCGTTCCGCCACGCCGCCGCCGGAGGGGAGGCCGGCAAAGCCGCGCGCACCCCAAGGAAGGTGGCGGCGGGCGTTTTTTCTCCGGTCGAAGCTTTCCACGCGAGGATCTGGAGGCGGTGGTGGCTGCGGTTGCCGGCGTCGAGCGCGGCGACGTGGAGGGCTGCGTGCGGCCGTGGCGGTGAGGCAGCGGTGCTGTGGCGGCGGCGCCGCTGGTTGCGGGGGGCGCGAGGCGGCGAGGCGCGGCCGGGCCGGATCTGGGCCGCGCGGCCTGGCCCTGGGCGCAGTCGGGCTGGCGCCGGCGGGATGTGGTGCTGCCAGCACGGGAGGCTCCTGTGCGTGCTGGGGCACTGCGGGCAGGCTTGGGCGGCGGCCCCAGGACATGGCAGAAGGTGCGGCGGCGGCCACCGTGGCAGGAGGCGCCACGGTCGGGTTCCGGCGCACGACGGAAGGAGCCACGGCGTCCCTCGGCCTGTCTTGCTGCTCCCGACGCTTCGCGGGTAGAGCAAGCTCCGGGCGAAAGCTTTGCATCGACTCCGGTCGGTGCCGATGACGGCGGCGCCTTCGGGCGTCGTTCCCCTTCTTGTTTGCGTCATCGTGAAGCTTTGTTCCTGACCGACGCGAGTGGTTTCAAGATCTCTGGGTGAAAACCTAAGCTCCCTTGGAGCGGGCGACGGTGGCGGTCACCGTCACTTCCTTCTTGGAGGCATCGTCTTGGAGCTCTTGCCCTCACGTTGTGTCGGTTTCGCAGCGGTTGGGTGGGATGGCTATGGTTGGGGGAGGCGGATGTCGGGGTGGCGACCCCGGACGGTGGTGGTATGTCGAGGCGGCGGCCTCGGTCCCCTCTGCAGCGACGGTCCTATTTTTGGGTGGCGACTTGGTGTTGCGAGGGCAGCAGGTTCGTCGACTCGGCTAAATCACCTCCGGGCAATGCGAAGGTTGATCTGGTTGCTACGCCGGGGCGGCGGCCCCGGATTTGGCGCGACGTTGAGGTCTGCGGGCGGTCGTCTTTAGCGAGGGCAGCAAGGGCTACGAGACGGCTGGGTCGTGCGGCGTTGCGGCTCGTGTGCGGCTTTGGTGCCGAGTGGTGTAAGTCGGGGCGGTGGCCCCGGAGATGGTGGTGTGTTTTGTGGCGTTTGGTGGGCTGGCGTCGTGTGGGCGATGACCCCCTCGTTTGTGCGGTTTTCTGGCCCTGTTTCCCTCATAAACAGGACATTTGTATGGTTTTTGGGCCCGGTCTTCCTTATAAACTGGACCAATTTTTTTTAAAAAAATTACCATATATATTAAACCAGCAAAGAGTACACGATTACATCGATTATCTTTATTTACTATAATACGGCTAATGTTTCTTCCTTCGTCCGTTGGTGGTACGTCGTGCGTATCGGTAGGTCGCCCGGATCGGTACCGATCGTGATCGGTGAAAAAACCATAGGAGTGCGCTTCATCTCCTCGCTACAAAAACCGGTTCGTCAATCGATAAAAAAACGCACGTACGAGATCCTGCATCCTTAGTGTCGTAACACAATAGGATCCGTGGATGGGCGACGATGAATCAGATTTGGAGATCGATCTGGAATCGTATCGATTCGAGGAGATCATAGAAGCTGACCTAGGTCATATATCAAGGCAAGGAGCCGGTGATCCCAGCCCGTCGCGTAGCGAAGGATCGGGCTGCTGAACAAGGGCGCCGAACGAGCACGAAGGATCCGTGGACGGGCGACCACCTCAACCTGGACATCATGATCTCCGGCCGGTGACAGGGGAATATGATACAATCAGGAACATGGCGATCGATTCCAACGATGGTAAAGCTACATTCTAATCCTTCTCTACCTTAACTTCTCTCTCATGGTGGTGACTGGTGATCCGAAAATCGTCACGGGAGACTACGTTGGTCTGGCAGGACCAATGGAAAATTTCACATCTAATCTTGATCTACGCTCCCGGCTGTTTGATCTGAAATATTTTGTACTGTATCGGTTCTTGTGACAGCATGTGTGGCTCTTCTGCCTGTTTTTCTCAATCAGTTCATTTGTAGCAAGGAATACTCAGGCGTATGTTCAGACAAACAACAGCGTGCAGTTTGCAACTAA
Organism: Poa pratensis; assembly: GCA_947311845.1. Lineage (NCBI taxonomy): Eukaryota > Viridiplantae > Streptophyta > Magnoliopsida > Poales > Poaceae > Poa > Poa pratensis. The sequence continues at coordinate 36,368,282 of CAMZMU010000083.1, read as the reverse complement.
CTTCTAGATAAAAATAGATTTGTCCGCGTGGTTGGGTTTGCATAAATGGATGATCTTCCACATACTGATGTTACGAGCTCTCGAGATGAAGTTTATGTGGGTTTCAGACATCGACCTTTATTTTAAAATACAGTTCTAAAAAATTAAGATTCATACAGTTTTTAGATCTTCTCTAAAATATTACATTTATCTTCAAAGTTTGTTCAAAGTTTCTGTAGTTCACGGTCACCCACGCACCAACCAAGCATTGCACCATACGAAGGCACAATACACACACAGAAGCAATGACGAAGGATGTGCTAATGAAAATAGTGTAATTGTCTTCAGTTTTAACCGGTACTTCTGCAATATTATTTCAGGTGGGAACCAGTGGAAAATTTCACACCTAATTTTCATCTATTCCTTTCTTCCTCCTGCTGGTTATTGGATGAGGTCGTGTGAGGTGATGTCGGCTTGTCTTGCCTCAGCCCGCCGCCGACTCCTTCTAAGCAATCGAAGATGGTGATGTACGTCAAGGCTAGCACGCAACAATCTGACATATCCTGGGCCATCGCCGCATCGGAACTAACGAGGGGGGTTGGGGGCCGGGGGGGGGGGGGGGGGGGGGGGGTGCTTAACATATTTCTATGATGAAAATATTGTAAAAAAGGAACCTGAGTGGAAAAATCATTAGTATTTATTTTTCTTTAGGATAACAAAATGTGGCAAGATGTAAGACTACGAGATATTGGCGGATTAAGCTTAACACTCTTTGTATCAGGAAAAGAGTAGAGAGAGTGCGCAATTACGCTTAACTCTATGACACTTTTGTTCATAAAATAAAATAAATGTAATGATTGGTACTCAAATTATCTTTATATCCGTTGCAACGCACGGGCATTTAGCTAGTAAAAACAATAATAAAAGAGACGAGCAAATCTATGAGATCTTCAAGCCCTTTCTTCTTCCATGACACAATCTTGTACTTTTTTGAAGGCAGCCGTAGAACAACGCCGAATACACCGAACCACAGACCTGTGAATACCAACGAAGGTTCTCCCCTTTTAATTTTGAGCCGCAATGCCAAATCTCTGTGCACGCACGCAGCCATTAAATTAATCAAGCAACATCGGCAAGAGCACCACCACTGATATTTCAGAGACAAATAACCGAACCACTTTGTCGACGTCGTTGGGAGCCGAGAGAACGAACCACCATTGCCGAAGACGTAGTAGCCGGGATAGATATTGCGAGGACAATCCTTCTCGCGGCAACCATAAGAAACAATCCAATATTGATTCTGGTGAAGTAAGATCTGAAGAACCATACCTAGACAAACTTAATCTTCCAAAGCCACCATTGACGTCGGAAAGGAGATCGCGCCGTCGAACGAAGCGCGGAAGATCACTTATTGCAGACGAAGCCATCTCCATTGACGAAGAAGATAACAACCAAAACCAAGCTCTAACATTAAAACCTTTGTATAGCGCCCTGCGTAGGTCCGAGATCCCCACCCCTCCTAGTGCCAGAGCGGCAACTAGAGGAGGCGAGGACCCGTCAATTCTTAGACGAAGGCGACGATGAAAATGCAGATGGCGCCGGCGGCGACGGCTAGGGTTGAAATCCTAGGCCGCCGCCTCTCTTTCTTTCTTTCTTTCTCTAAACCGAACTCAAACCTTCCGTCTCGTAAAAAAGAATAAAATTGTAGTGATCCAGGGCTAAACTGGGCCAATTCTTTCTTCTATACGAATTGCAGGAACGCCCTGCCCTCCTCGAGCGAGGTTACTCGAAAAAAGAAAAAAAAAAAGACTAGGAGAGGAAGATATATGTGTTGTTGTGCAACTCGTAGAGTCCAAGTGAAACGTTCTGAAATGAAACATAACAGGGTTGCAGCGTAATGCAGTTTTCTGCATCTTATTTTCAGTCGATGCCCTCTCCCTTGCATTCAGATTTGCAGACTGTAGTGTCTTGAGCAACTGGCAGCTTGTACTTTCACAGTCCACACCAGCAGATCTCTCGATCTTTTGCATGCAGAGTTAGGATGTCCCGCTGGAGCAGAGATAATGAAATCTTCAGTTGAACGTTCTCCTACCTTAGATGTTATACAAAATACCAGTGTCATTTTCATGTCATTTTCAGTAACGCTCATCTTCTCCTTATGTGCGAGCATGACACTCTCAATGGACAGTGATGGAGATATGTCACAAGACCCTAACCCTTTGACATGCTACATTATCTTTTATTAGGCTGTGTTGCCTCCTTAACTTTAGAACTGCAAGAGCGACTTTTCAGTATCAGAAATTACCCCCACATTGCTCTGCCAAGGAGTCCTCAACTTTGTGAGACTTCCTGAGTGAGATCACTAGGAGTCTCCACACCAATCCTAACAACAATCAAGTCAAAAAGCAAACGCTATAAATATTCATTTTCAGTGCAATGAATACAATCAAGTTGGTGTGTTCATGCTTCTTTCCCTCAGATTACCTCTCTAGCTAGTCACGATCATGGTCTGAAATAGCAACCGAGAAAAGAAAACAGTGTTTATGGTGTGCTTTCTGACGCGCTTTGGCGACTCTACCCGCTTGCTGGGCGTAGCTGAGACTGGGGAACAAATGCACGTCCCGGCACGTACGCCAGTTGCAATGGCAGGGTATCTGCAGGTTCTACAGCTTGCAAAAGAAACAAGGTTCAGTACTTCAGTTCACGATCTAGAATAGACAATCTGGAAGAAGGGAATCCAACCTCTTGAAGCTGAAACCTCTGGTACGTAGAGATTGATAATGTCCTTAAGCCGAAAACTTGTTTTGCACTTAGGGCACTGAAAAATAATAGACCGGACAATAACATTCAGAATAATTTTTCTCAGCATATACATACATCTCCAAACCGACATGCATTTGGCATGTGGACATACCGGGGCTCTAGAGTTGCCATGCTGCCCCAACCAAGTCTCTAGGCATGATCTGCCAAACACATGCCCGCAGAGAATGCAGCTGCGACAACAAAATAGAGTAAGTATATTATCATCCAATAACCATCGTATACACAAGCAACCTAAAGCAAAACATGATATCTATAGTAGTCTAAAATAGAATTACAATTTTTTTCAAGTATTAAAACATAATTTGATGCGAACTACTCCCTCCATCTGTAGGAAAAACTGCCAACATCCACAATACCAAATCAATATACTGTCAAAATGCCTCATGAAATTAATTTGACAACGTTGATGTCAGCACTTTTTTCTACAAATTTTGGCCAAACTATATATGGACCTAATATTGTCAAACTTAACCTCATTTTGAGTCTGGGATCAACTTTTGATTATATTTGTTTGTCGGGTGTAGCATGTTTCTGATTTCTTGTTTATATTTTGACTTGTACAACATTATGTATGCATAATCTTACATAAAGTTACACAACATTTTCAGATAAACATGCAGTAACATTTTTCTCTGCAGTTATGTAATTTTGGAAAAGTGACTAGCAACTAGTATTTCAAAAAGTATGCGTAACTCAGAAGTAAGAACTCACCATTTTTTTGTGAAATAATCATGTTTACCTTCTTTTATCCTAACACTTTTTTTTTTCATGACACGTTTTTTCAACTAATTTTTTTTAATAGATGAAGAATATTTTTTTACTTAAAAAAAGTACAGTCAACCGGTCACACCCCAATTTAAGATACTAGTCCAGTTGCCGAGTTTTCCAACACAAAGACAAAATGAGCAAACACGAACAAATAAGAATTTCGGCCCATCTCACCAGATGCGGTGCGGGCCTAGGTTGGTCCAGGCCTCAAGACACACGGAGCAAGGATCCGTAATGGGACTCTCCTCCGCCGCCGCCGTGCCTGTTTCCTGCTCCACGGCCGCGCCGCCTGAAACCTCAGCTGGCCTATATTCCTGTCTCACGGCCGCGCCGCCTGAAACCTCAGCTCGCCCATATTCCTGCTGCACGGCCGTACGGCCTGAAACCACAGGTCGCCTAGAGCACCCGCGCTCGACGCATAATACTACGGCGTAGACAGAAAATCCCATCAAACACAACAACAAAAGAAATATGAGCTGCATCTTCCCTACCGCCGGACTCATGGCGTCGTCCGTTGCAGGGTAATTGCAGGTTCCGGAGCCTGCAGAAGTTACAATCATTCACATGCAAACCGTACGTGAGCTCAAGCGACTTGAGAGTTGTCGGATCGAGAAGCAAGAACACATACTTGGGTCCGTGGTGGTAAGGGCGGCGGTGCCGGTGAAGTCGCAGGCGGCGTCCTTGTTGGATTGGAAGTAGCTGTTGGCGGCGTACGAGCAGTGCGCGAGCAGCGTGTTTGGAACATGACACTGTCCTCCAGGGCGCAGCGCCTCACAGTCCGCGCCGTGGCCGCACGCGTAGTCCAGCGTCCCCTGCAGCGCCGCGTTCGACAAGCCCGGCTTGCAAACGCACCATGCCGCCGCTCCGCTGGCCTCCGGCGGCTTGCTGGAGCGACGTCGTGCCTACTTGGTGCCGCTACATTTGCCAGGTACGTGCAGGTTTCTGAGCCTGCAAAATTTTATCCATGCATGAAATTATAATGCCGATCTGGTTCCGACGACAACGGACTGGCCGCCGCAGGAAAAGGGCATGTGCTTACTGGGGTCGATCTCGGAGAGCATGGCGGCGCCGCCGAAGTCGCAGGTGGCGTGCTCGTTGGTCCGGCTGATCTTGTGGAAGTAGCTGTTGGCGGCGTAGGAGCAGTGCGCGAGCAGCGTGTCGGGGCCGTGGCACTGCCCTCCTCGGTGCAGCGGACGGCAGTCGACCCCGCCCTTCCCGCACGCGTAGTCGAGCGTGCTCTGCAGCGCCGCGTCGGACGCGTCCGGCCTGCAGACGCACCAAGAAGGAGAACCCCCGGCGGCGGCTGCTGCTGCTCCTCTGACCATGGACACGGCGAGCAAGAGCAGCAACGATGGTGGCAGGCGAGTCGCCATTGTCGTCGGTTTCCACATGCCGCCCTAGGAAGGATGGAATACGAAGTAGTAGCTGGTGTACCGCGCACGCCGTGATTTGAGGAATATAAACTCGATCAGGAAAACCTGTACTGTAGATGGTATTGAGAGATCTTCCCTTTCCGTTTGTTCTGATTTGTAATGTGATCTCATACCAAGTTCAGCCAACCGACTAGGAGAAGGTTTGGACTTCGGACGAATTGCAGGCGGTAGGCCTAGCGGCTGCGTGCCGAGCAGGACTGCTGATCGATTGCGTACGTGCGTGCAGCTGTGCGCGCGGTACGTTTTTTTGTTGAGAACTTTCCCCACCACTTTATTAAATCAGAACAATTGAAATTAGAATATTCATTTGTTTAAAGGAAGGCAAAAGATTTGCCTTAATTCACTGATGGAGAAGGATTTTTAGGTCACAACCCGCAAAGGCAACGAAATAGAACAAGACTACTAATCTCCCTGAATGAGATGACCCAAATGCTTGCCCCGGAAAAGACCCAAACTTTAGGTTCGAGCTTGATTCTAGAGAAAAGAACAACGGGTAAGGTGCTAGTGTCCTTGAAAGTCCTTGCATTGCGCTCGTTCCAAAGCTCCCAAGAAGTGAGCATGACAAGAGACGCCATGGCCTTTCTCCTAGAAGGGTGATGAAGGAGAAGAAGAGTCCACCAAGATTCGATGTCATTGAGGGAGATCCAACTCGGAGGATCAAAGTCCACGAGAGCAAGCCAATCCTTAAGCATGATCCAAATTCGAACGGAGAAGCGATAATGTAGAAGAAGATGCCACGCCGCGCATCTCGTCGGCACATCGACAAAGGGGGCAAAGCTTGTCATTAGGCCACCCTCTCCACTCAAGGAGGTCGTTTGTCCACACTAGGTTTTGAATGATTAGCCACGAGAAAAATTTACACTTCAGAGTCGCTCAATTCTTCCATACGAGAGAGCCCATCTAGGAGATATCACTAAGCCGACAAATTGAGCCATGTAGGCAAAATGGCATAAATAAACACCGGACGAGGTGAGCTTCCATTCGATAGAGCCACGAACATGATCAAGGAGGGTAACTTGAGAAGTGATATTCCAAAGACTTGTGAACTCTTGGAGGTGAAGCACGACAACCCATTGGAGATGTCGACGATTTGAAGAACCCATGCGTTTTTGGAGAGCGTATCACGGACGTTCCACTTCATACGCTTGGAGAGGGCGAAAATGGAGGGAGCGGTAAGCTTAGAGCCCATCCGCCCAAGGGGCATCTAAAAACTAGCCTTGGTGCCATCACCAATCGTCACCTTCGTCATGGCATAGAAGAAGTCCATGTCACCGTTGTTGCAAGGGTTTCCCATCCCAACCCAAGGGCGCTCCGGCGCAGTCCACTCAAGCCAAGGCCACCGAAGGCGCAAGGCCCTACCTAACTTTTCCATGTCAAGAATACCAAGCCCTCCAAAAGTAGTAGGTCGACAAACCGCCTTCCAATTGACCTTGAATTTTGCGCACGTAGCTTTCTCTTTCCCTGCCCAAAGGAAACCGCGAATAACTTTTTGAATGGCTTGAAGAGGCTCCACTGAAACATCAAGCACGGTGAGAGAGGGTAAACCGCTTGAGAGGTTAGGACCGAAGTAACAAGGGCCTTCCGCCCCGCAATGTTGAAGGAATTACAATTCCAAGGAGCAAGCCGCTTCACCGCTTTATCTTCAAGATATTGAAAATGGATTATTTTTAGTATTTTCACCCCAAGAGGGAGGCCAAGATACTTCATAGGGAAGGTTGTCAAGGTAGCCGGTAAGTCATGAAGAACGTTCGCAATGTCAACACCGTCACACCGAATAGGGGCAACGAGACTTTTTTAGAGGTTAGTAGTCAAGCCCGTGACCAAACCGAAATTGCCAAGGAGCTAGCGAGGATTGCAATGTCGTCTCGGAAGAGGGCCATGAAGATGGCAGCCGTCCGCGTATAGGGAGGTGCAAAAGTGGGGGGCCTTACCAAGAAGGTGGTTGAAATAACCGAGATTTGTGCCTGCTTGGATGATGCTTTGCACGGGATCAATGGCAATGTCAAATAACAAGGGGGACAGCCGGTCGCCTTGTCTTAGGCCGCGGCCGTGCATAATGGAGTCTCCCGGAATTCCATTGAGGAGGACCCACGAAAAGGAGGAGCAAAAAAGCGCGGAAAATCCAACCGTGGAAGCGAGGGGAAGCCAAGACGTTGAAAGAGCTCCAAAATCAGAATATTCATGGGGATACATAAATCAAACGGTGGCTGAATGAAGCAGACCAACCTTCCAACATCTGAAGATGTTGCGAGGCGAGCATGATTATGAGTTTCTGGGTTGGATGCCCTTCCTTCATGGCTGAAAACACTTCAATGAACTGCTTTGACCAAACAGAACACTCACTAAAATCCGTACCTGCTCATATTCTTATTTGCAGTCTGAAGACATGTTGCTACTGCTACGTGCGTGCAGCTGTGCGGTACGTGCCTGCGTGAGACTGCCGGCTCAAATATTTGGGCCCTGATGATGTAAAAAAACAATTGGGCCCTGATGCACCGCCACCGGCCCAACTAGATGCACTGGCCCATTTGATAAATACTGATGCACCGCCACCGGCCAACCAGATGCACTGGCCCATTTGATAAGTACCGTACCTCTGAAAAAATGGTCCCGTGCTTTAGTGTAAGCCCATTGGGTACACCCCGCGGGAGGGGTGGCTGCCCCGGGCCCAAGAAAATTAGGGGCCTTCAAGGTATGTGCATGTACACCAGGAAATTGCTTTTGCCTTCCCAGCACCAGTGCTCTGCCAGTTTAAAAAATTCGAAAATCATATTTATAAGTTTAAAAAACTTCTGAAAAAAATCATGCAGGTTCTTAATGAAGTATATTTTAAGCGTGCAAAATCTCATTGCAAAATATTTTATATTATAGGCTACACAAAAATGACAAAAGTTGGAAAATTCGAAACTATACATTATACGCTATACTCAAATCTGTACATTTGTTATTTTTGTGTAGCATAAAATATAAATTATTTTGCATTGTGATTTTCACACTGGATATATCATTTGGGATATGCATGCTTTTTTTATAATTTTTTGAAACTTTTAAATATAGTTTTTGATTTTTAAAAATAGTGAGATCACTAGAACTCGAAAGCACCAATCTCTGTAAACCACTAAATACGTAGACGATAGTCTTCCCATATCTCAAAGCTTTGCTAATGAGAGCGGGGCTCTACGCAAAAAAAATTAGAGCGGGACTTCCCCTTTCAAAAAGGAAACAAAAAAATACGGTGAATCGATCAACACGAAAGACTGAAGCAAGCGAAAGTAATAAAAAAGTTAAACGCGCATGAGGTCACCAAGTTGCCAAGAATGAGAGGATTGGTCATCAAGTTGAAAAACGCAAACTATTGGTCACCAAGTTGTATATTAGCAACATGTTGGTCACTCCGTCACGAGGTACGTTAAGTCACTGACGCAGCTGACTGTTTTTTACAAATACCCCTTTAGAATGTTATTTCTTCCAATTGCTAGATCCTTCTTTGATTTGTTTTTTCTTCTTTTTTTCGCTGGCCAACGCGTGCAAAACTTGCAGCTTTTTTGTTGTGATTATTCTTTCTTATATCGATCTTAGAAACAAGCTAACATAGTCGTAGGTTTGGTCCCGGCCATCGTGGCTCACCACGGTGCGGCAGTCTCCGTCGCCGGACACCACCAGCTGCCACCGCCCTCCTCGCGGAGCAGCGCCGTCATGGCGCACGCGCCATTTCTGGCCTCCGCTTCGGATGAGGAGAACTCCTCGTCAGTTCGCAGGTACGCACGCTTCACCGACTTCTCCACTCCTCCTCCTCGCTTGAGCTCCTCCGCCATGATCCTCGGCATGTTCTCCGTGGCGAACTCGACGACGCTCTTCCCGTCGTGCCCATCAAACACCTCGAACAGGGTCTGCGCGCAGTCCTCCATCTCGACCCGCTTCGGCCGCATCCTCCGTCGTCCTCCCCGGCAATGAGCTCTCGATGGGCAGAGTTGGGAGGAGGTTCAGATGCATGTAGCTAGATAAAATGCCTGTCCAGAATTTCAACTATAGGGACGAATGAGAAAGTATCCCATAAAAACCAAGTTTCACTGGAAACCGGTGAAAATCACGAAAAAAACATGTTTAAAAGTTCTTAAAAATCTCAACAAAAATTTATTATGTTGAGAAGATTGAGTTGTATTGACATGAGAACTTGCAAGTTGAAACTCACAATTATTTAGAAGCTATAAAAATGTTAAATCCAGCTACGAATAGTAGCAAATGTTACTATTCATTCTCGAAGTACTATTCATGGACGAATTTGTCATTTTCATAGCTGCTAAACTGTTTTGAGTTTCAACTTGCAAATTTCCATGCATATAGAACTGAACCTTCCCAACGGAATGCATTTTTTGTGATCTTTTTAGAATTTTTAAACATGTTTTTTTTTGTGGTTTTCACTGAAAGTTGGTTTCCACCGGATACTTTCTCGGGACGAATAGATGTGAAGAAAAAAAATAGGGTGCATTTTGTAAAAAATAAACTGTCACGTCGGCGACTTAATGTCCGTCGTCACGTGGTGACCAACGTGTTGCTAATATACAAATTGGTGACCGATAGTTTGCATTTTTCAAATTGGTGACCAATCCTCTCGTTCATGGCAACTTGGTGACGTATGTGCGTTTAACTCGAATAAAAATATCTAGAGCTGTATCTTGATTGGATGAATCATGGGTGGACCTTGACTGAAGACTGATGTATGTAATCACAAGTCAAGCCACCAAAGCTGACTAAACACCGAAACCAACAATATCAACCATAAGAAATTTCGCCACTACAAACCTATATGCAGCACAAACCTGGTCGTCAAACAAAACCAGACTCAGTTGACACACTACCTCGATCCGCCATGGATCTTCAAGAAAAAGAGAAGGTGCAGCTGCTGGGCATATGGTCGAGCCCCTACGTATTCAAGGTGAAGTGGGCGCTGAGCATCAAAGGCGTGGAGTACGAGTACGTGGAGGAGGACCTGCGGAACAAGAGCAGACAGCTCCTGGAGCACAACCCCGTCCACAAGAAGGTGCCCGTGCTGGTCTACAACGGCAAGCCGGTGGCGGAATCCGACGTCATCGTCGAGTTCATCGACGAGGCGTGGAAGGACCGCGGCGGCCGCATCCTCCCCGAGGACCCCCACGAGCGCGCCATGGCCCGTTTCTGGGCGAGGTTCACGCAGGACAAGGTCAGCGCTTTAACCATCGATCTCCCCTCCTCTGTTCCGAGTGAACTGGGTTAATTTGCAGACATGATCTGAGCTGTACATACATGCAGCTCTCACCACCGCTCTGGAAGTGGTTCACGGCGCCGCGGGGAGAGGAGCAGGAGGCCGCGCGTGAGCCGCCGTGGGGCAGCTGCAGTTCCTGGAGGAGGAGCTCGGCCTCGGAGAGAAGGAGTTCTTCGCCGGGGAGAGCGTTGGGTTCGTCGATGTGTCGCTTGGCGCGTTGGCGTACGTGATTCCGATGTACGAGGAGATCATCGGCGTGAAGCTGGTCACCAAGGAGAGCTTCTCGTCCCTGTACGCATGGATGGGGCGTTTCTTGGCCTCGCCGCCGGTGAAGGACCACCTGCCGCCGCTGGAGAAGCTGAAACTCAGGTACCGAGCCATGCGTGAGTCATTTCTGAAGAACAGCTAGATCAGGCTAATGTCTGCGTTTTCACCTTGTGGCAGGATATAATATCAGATATACAGAACAAAGTATATGACATAATATATAATGTTTCAAATGCATGTTTTGTAATGTGGCCAAGATTCTTGTTTTCAATAAATTTCGCATAAAACTTGGAAACTTCAGTAGGTACCGAATTATTTTAATTTTGGCCAAAATAATACGGATGTGGCCAAATTCCAGACGAGAGTTCGAGCCAAATTATAATACTAGAACTCAAACTATTGCCAAATTTCCTCATCTTTTTATAGGATTTCAGCCGAAGTCAAGTGAAAATTTATGTCAACTGGCCAAATTGAAAAGAGAAATACTTAAACTGCAAGCTGAAATTTCCGTGGTGCCCAAAATATTTCCAAGAAACAGAAATTTCTACTTTGGCGACCCTGCAATTGCAGGTCTACAGTCATCAGAATTTTTGTGTAACTTGTACTTTAAATCAGGGGATGCTCCATGTTTTAATGAACAGTAGAAGTTCATTGTGAGTAGCAAAAGTAATCATTCATTTTCTTGACCAGCAGTTGACCATACGAGAACCACTGTCGCCATGTTCAGCTTGGGGATTAGGATTAAATTGTTTTCTTACTTCTATGTCTTGCCTCTTCAAGGACCAACATACTCCCACGAATATTAAATTATAGCCACAAAACAAATGCAACCACTTCACCATTGTCTCCTAGCTGCAAGACATGTCCCCGAGGTCCCGGATATACGTTTTCCGGTGACAATGTTGCAGTGGCAAGCTCAGTTCCAGATTTCCAGGTGTTTGCTAACTGAGGCAAACAATTATGGTGGCCATCGGGCCGGGCCTCACGGCCCATGCACGAATAGTATTGGACCGGGCAGGCCGGCAACAATCGGCCCTAGCACTATTTGACAGGTCAGGCAGGCCCACATGCCTAAGTCTGTAAAAAAGCGTTTGTGCCATCACGGCACGGGCCCGTGGGGGCCAGCATGACTAATTCTGTCTGTTTGGAATGCCTATTCCTTTTTTTCGAAATAAAATCAGGGACAAAGTAAAAACAAATGAGAAAATTATAGAAAGACAAAAAAAGAAACAATCTAGCCGGGTCCAGGCCCAGGACAGCCACGTACCTGAAAACAAAGCCTGGCCCAGTACGGGACTCGTGCCTGTCTCGGATCAATTTAGCCGTGTCTAGCCGGGCTTTTTTCTCGTGCCTCGGGCTAGACCAAAAAGTTCGGGCATGATGAACACCCACAACAAGAAAAGTTATCTGTAATTAAGAAGAAAAGATTATTAACCATGGCCACAGTTCCAATGAATTTCATAAAAAAAAAGAACCCCACCTCTTCTCCAGTTCAAATTTTCGATTAGACCAACATACCATTAATCTTATATAACTAAGTCATGGGGACCATAATCCATGAACAAAAGTAGCATGTGACATAATAATAATTAGCGGGTGTTACTAAGTTCAATCTAAGGTCAAATGTGGGGCTATCGCCGTAGAAACGAAGTAAAGACAACGCCTTCAACAAGAAAACAATACACAAACATCAAAGTTTCTTGATCCAACCAAAAAGCTACATCATGGGTTTTCACCAATAGAAGATGTTGCGTCCATGTCAAATCCGCCAATGTCGCCAACCAACCGCTCTACTTGCCTGTTCACACAAAGCATCTTCGATCCGACTCAGGACGCATTTGCCCGGCACGATAGTAGAATAAGCCGGAAGATTAGAGAGGACATCACCATACCGCTTCATGCTATTGTCGCTTCCTATCGTACATGCTATTCCGACCTGGCTAGATCGAGAGGTCTTGCAGCTCCCTTGATGAACGCTTCCAAAGATGTATTAGTTGCCGCCCCCACAAATTCAGCATTGTGCCGCTCTTGAATCCCAAGTCACCAACATAAATGACCGCGAAGAAGCATCTGTTGCAAGGGAGGGACTATCGAGCATCGCCAACAGCTCCTCCACACATCCATGGGAGATGCTCGCCTAATCCCCCACCCCCACACAGTAGGTCTTTTGCGCCCCTTAGAGGGCAAGGCCTACCGCCACCGGCAGCAGAGGGCAAGACGTACCACCACCGCAGTAGAGATTGACGGTGACGCAAGGGTTCAAAGGGGTTGCTAGGGCTTGGCATCGTGTCACCACCCATGTCGCATCCAAGCAACAAGAGTTCCATTGTTTTTTTTCGATCGAGCGGTGTAGGAAGTGAATCAAAAAATTGATAATTAGTTTCGCATTTATTTATCTGCTATTATTGGTTCCACAAGATATATTTTTTCAAATATGACCCCTGACCAATGTAATTATCAAAAGTAACCCCCTCGATTTTTTGTCAAATCTAACCCTGACAGGATGTGAAAAACGACATGTACTTCTCGCAAACTCAGCTGGCGGAAAGTCACCTTTCGCCAAACCAGATGACGGAAAGTCACCTTGCCGCTGAGCTGCTACCCACTCAGATCACGACATGTGTTGCCGCAGGAGACTGGTTCGGCGGAAGGTGACTTTACATGTGTAGCTTTTCCACATCCGCCCAGGGTTAGATTTGACAAAGAAATCGGATGGGTTACTTTTGACCATTACTTTGGGCAGGGGTCATATTTAAAAAAATAGAAGGAGAAAAACAAAAGCAAATGCAGAGGGAATACATTGCCCGTTGCACTGCATACTGGAGTACTACATGACGAGTATATCTGTCTATTTTGACAAGGGATGGGCAAAAGGACACGGCTGTGATGAGGTGATTCCACTATGATATCTGCACCCGTGACTGAGCAAGAGTGCTCTGGTCCCAGTCATCACTTTCCCCCTCTGCGACCTCTGTCTGGCTTTTGTCCACTCCTCCTCCCTCTACCTCCTCCTCTCTGTACCTGTTTGCTTTTGATGTCTGTATGCAGCCATGTCACCTCACAACAACTGGGTACCAGGACTAGTTTTTTTACTATCATTTCTGAGATCCATACAACTCGAGAGGAGCACAGCAAAGCATGCAAAATGATGCATGAAGACAGTTTTCTTCTTCTTGACACTACTAGGGAGCAGCTAATAAAGAGACTACTGGTATTATTTATACTATCATATACTTAATTAAGGCTGGCTAGGGCTAAAACAACCTAGATTTTCTTTCCTTTCTCTGTTGCTGTTGTTGATGTTGTTGCTGTTCCTCTCTGAAGATTACACCTAGTATTTGTTAGAGCTTTTCCTTCCATCCACTTCATGGGGTACTCATGAGACCCTGCATACATAAACAACACATAACACAGCTATCAGGGGTTGGGCCGGCAGGAGGCTGATTGGTTTGTATACATGATATGAATCATAATTGAGTGTGTGATTGTTACAACACTGCTAAAATACAGGGTTTGTCTGATAATACTTACTCTATCTTATGAGGAAAGGAGACCCTCTTTTCCTGCTCTGTATTCACAGCCCAATCGCTCCATGCCCGGGAGAGAACCTGAAGAAATTTTACACACGTTAAAAAACATTCTGTGTGTTGCATACTATCATACGCGGGAGAAAAGAAAACGGTTTTATGTAACAAAACATATTTTGGTGTTTCTTTCACCTGGGCACTTGGAAGAAGCAGGATTTGTAAGGAGGCAGCTCAAGGGATGTAGTAGGAGGGAACAGAGAGGAGGCCACCAGATGAGGGCTACTGATGTTGCCACCAGTATGACCTGCAGAAACAACAGCAGCACCAGAAACGGCCTTTGATGGAGATGCAAAGGGGCTATCAGGCAGGTTGTGCTCCTCCACGCCACTGCAATTCAAAACAACAAGAAACAGATATAACAATCCTGGAGAAAAATAGGCACAACTTGCACAAGAAACCGCTTAAACAATAGCCATTAGCTGGAATAATTTCTATTAAGTTTCTGTTATCTTATCTCCTACCCTTTGCCTTTGTATTTCTTTTCCCCTTTTGTGCTACCAATTAGGGACAACCTATCAGCACTTTTTAACAGTCTAGACCGTAACCTCTCCTTTTGCAACAGCTTTTGAAGGCACATTTTGTTGGTCAATGAGAATAACATAACATACTTGTAGATAAAGAAAAGAAAAGCAAGCAAAAGAGAGAACCCAACAAGTTTTACTTTGTTTCCTTTCTACTATGTGTGTCCTTTATTTCCTTTCCCCCAAAAGAGAACAGCTCCATTTTGGTAATTGTTTGCTGCAAATCCTACCTTTCTTGGAATCCATTAGCACTGGCCGCTCCTGCTGCACCTGATTCCCTCATCTCATCTTCCCCAGAGTTGACTCCTTGCTTGGCACTCCCATCGCCCTCCTCTTCCTGCTGCTTGCCTTCTGTGGCAATGGCAGAAATAGCAGCAGGAGCAGATGTCATCATGGCATGACCACCACTGCTCACCTTGTGATCTACCACAACCAGAAACCATAATAATGTCACAACCAATGATCAACTTTTATCCAAGTAAAAAATCAACCATTCATAAACCTCCCAGGCTCCCAGCAACAGCATGCAAGAGAAAAGAATGACTTGTGGAGATCAACAAGTGAAACCTTGGATGGTGGCGTCCTCCAAATGGATGGCATTGCCATTGCCGTTGCCATCAGTCTGCCGGAGACCCATGACTGGGGAGCCGAGATGGTGGTGACCCCTGCTCTTGAGGTCGAGGAGCTGCAGACCCATGAACCGGCGGCCCTGTAGCTCAATGGCCTGCTGCAGCTCCGCAGCATGCTGCTGCTCCTCCAGCTTCCTCCTCAGGAACGCCTCGTGATTGCCAATGCTGCCATACATCATCCTTGGTCCTAATAGATTGCAGCACACATTAATTTGTGATTAGTCACGAGGAAGTAAGCTCTGATAATCTGTGACGCAAACTAGGCAAAAATGTACGCGCAGAGCTGTGCAGCTCTGTTGCTCACCGATCTGCGGCGACTGAAGGTCAAAGGGGTCCCTGGAATCGAGCAAACCGGTGGGCGTCATGCATCCGGCGAAATCACCATTGTGTGGAGGCTGGAACTTCCTGCAATCGAACAAGTCAAGGTAAGCAAAAAAAATGTTTTTCCTTCTTTCATGAACTTTATATTTTCGAAAAACCACCCAAAGCTGAAATCAAATAAGGAAAGCAATATGCCTGGAAGGAAAGAAATGAGAATGTATTGCGGCAATGGCGGAACATGCCTGAACCTGTCGGGGACCTTGCCCTTTTCCTTGTATGGCTTGACGAGGACGCGCGCGTCGCACACGAAATGCGGGTTTCCCTTGGCGAGGATGAGCCTCACCGTCTCCGCGTACACGAAGGTGACGAAGCCGAACATACGCTTCTGCTGATACGGGATGCGGACGTCCTGCACCGGCCCGAAGAAGCTGCGATGGCAATCGATTCGATTGTTAAGACTACGAAATGTGCGCTGCTTAAACAGGAAAAAAAGCAGCAGCAATGGCAGCGGCGGCGCGTTTGGTGGACGGGGTACCTGAAGTAGTTGGACACGTCCTCCTCGCTGAAGGTGGAGTCAGCAGGGAACGTGAGGTAGATCTGCCGCGCCGCCGGGTTGGAGGCGAGGTCGCCGTCGCGTCCAGCCGAGGCGACCGCACGGAGAACTTGTGCCTGTCGTCTCCGCCGCCACCAAGCAGCATGGCCGCCGTCGCCGCCCTGGAAAAACAATATTAGCAAGGGCAAAGTATATAAAAATGCAATCTTTGGGGGTTCGGTAGTCGTGTCACCTCTGGGAGTCGCTCTGCTGTTGCTGATGTTGCTGGAGCAGGAAGTTGAGGCCTCTGGGTGGCGGCGAGAAGGGGAAGGCGGACGCCAAGAGCTCCGACCGCACGGCCGCCGTCCAGAGCTCCATGTCTTGCTCGCTGAGGTTGTCGGGCGGGCCGTGGACGAAGCGGCATGAGGAACCGTTCTTGCAGAACCCTCGCGCGTAGTACATGCACGGCTTCCAGCCGCCCGCCGCCGCCTCGGCGTCGCTCAGCGAGAAGCTCCGGCGATGCTGCCCGCCGCTCGCCGGGGACCAGCAACCGAACTCCTCGTGCGGGTAAAACCCTTCCCCGCCGCCGTCGTACCTCGCTTGGTCGCCGGCGAACGGCGCGTCCTCCGTCGACAGCGCGGAGGCCCACGGCGGCGTGGGCGGAGAGGAGGGCTTGTTGCGGTGGGCGGCCGCGAGGAGGTCGGCCCGCGCCCTGGCGACGACGGCGTGGAGCAGATGCTCGGGGCCGAAGGCGAGGCGGATCATGTCCTCCTCGCTCTTGTCCTGGATGAGTAGCATGCCCATGATCTTGGAGGCGAGGTCCGGGTCGAGCGCCTGCACCCGCGCGAACACCACCTTGGTGGCCTCGTAGGCGTCCATGGATGGCCTCCTCCGAGCGCTCCGCCTGGTGCGGTTTTGATTGAGAAGGGGACGGGAAGGTGAAATCGAAGTTACGGAGGAGGAGGGAGCGGGGGGGCCTGGACCTGGAGAGAAGGTGTAAGTTCCACGGTGAATTAAATAGCGCGGTTGGGGCGTGATCTCGGGGAGAGGGAAAGTTGCCTCTTTTGTCTCCTTTTCCCCCCTTTTCAGTTTCCCTCCTTCAAATTTTGGGCTTGGTTTTTTTGGAGGGATTTGGTTTTTGCTTGTGTGCCAAGGTGTGCTTGGATCGAGGAAATTTATGATGTTTGAATTTCGAGAGTCTGGTTTGGTGATTCCAATCCTTTGGTTTGTACTGTATTTGACTTAGAAAATGTCCCATTTTCAAAACAAGTGTTCAAATATAAGTAGGACTACATGCTACATATAAAATAAGAATTACAATGATCTTTATATTTGAATATTTGTGTGTCGATTGCAGTGGTTTGCGGTATGGACATGTATGTGCGAGGCGATTTTTAAATTAATGAGTGAAATAATTGTGCTTCGTTGTAAATAACAACGACAGCTGGTGACAGCTACATACAGTACTCTACAGCCTACGTAATTACGAGACATCGTGTTATTTTGACGTTGTGTGAAATTACTCTTATACGATCATTATCATACTAATATGACATATTGCTCATTTAAAAAATGATATATTGCTCTTTCGATACTTTTATGTGTACATGTCTTTTCACCTTGCGAAAATGGTATCAGCATTTTCCAAGCAAATTGTCCATGTGAATATACAAGTAGGGAGATGACCTGAGGGATTTCATAGTTATAACTTGAGATGAAAATAAAAATGATATATTGCTCTTTCGATACTTTTATGTGTACATGTCTTTCCACCTTGCAAAAACGGTATCAGCATTTTGCAAGCAAATTGTCCATGTGAATATACAAGTGAGGGAGATGACCTGAGGGATTTCATAGTTTGAACTTGAGATGAAAACGTAGTCAGGATGCTTACAAGCTTGATAAAAATATGTATCATGTCAGTGCGAGGGTCTCCTATGATGCTCATTATAATTATTCTCAAAACAAGTATTCAATAATAAGTGAGATTACGTGTTATTTTGGCAATGCGTAAAACAACATCGGAGGAGTCTATAGTTTTGAATGTGGTGTGTTTATTATAATGGTGACACACATTTGCGTGGAGATATAAATGTTGTATATCAATGCGGTGAAATAATGGTGCTCGTTGTGAATAACAACGATAGCTGGTGCCAGCTGCCTAATCATAACGCATTATTTTGGCGACGCCTACAGTACTATTTAAGATAGTGGTTTGTTCTATTAGGGGCGAAGCAGTGGCGGAGATTCGTCCATCATGTAGAGGGGGGTTCTTATAACAAATTGCTAAACCAATACAAAATAGATAGTCTAAGTAGTAAATACACGTCAATTTTCTTAAGTTCAGCAAAAGGTTTCCGATATGGCCCATTTTGGCCTCTATATCGAAGGGACGGCCCATTTATGCTATTTATCTCTAACTTCCTTTGCACATGTTATTTCGTATTGCAATGAATCTTATCAACTCTCTGCTAAAGAAAGTTCGTTGTGTAGAAATCGCAAACGATGACTACGCTAAATGGACCTTCCAAAATAAAAACATATATGGATGTTATGACAAACATTCGTAAAGCTGAAACTTGAATGAAAGAGTTCCATCAAGTTCAAAATTGATAACGACAAGATTGACTCTTTATGGTCAATTCTTAAGTGGAAATGATCTTGAAAACTTTGTCATCCTAAAGGATGCTGGAAGGGTATGCTTACTTTGGATTACATTTGTGGTATGAGAGTTGCATAATGGGGAGCATAATTTTTTTCTCGCATAAAATGAAACATACAAAGAGTTTAGTCGTTTCCTCAAAAAGACAAAGAAACTTGGAAGTCAGTGGGAGCTGGGTATCATCCCTGATCTACTATGTGGACACACAATGTTAGTAGGAGATGATATAAAATTTCTTGATGTATTAGTTAAAAGTGTTTAATATGGAAGAATCGGATAATGCAATATTGGAAAATAGGATCTATGTGATGGACCAAAACTTTAACAAGGTTCTAAAGAAGTTTATAATGGAACATGTCACATCATTGACTCTTCCCAAAGTCCCATGGCATGACACTTGGAAAGAAACAATGTGTGTTAGACACTAGTGAGCAAGTAGAAATGATTGTGATTCCAATTACCGATTGTGATTGGATCAATAGTGTGGCCATTCATTGTACAAAACCGGGTGTTTCCTATGTGCTAAGAGTTAGCCACCCATATGTGAGAGACTTCAAAGGTTTGCTTATACAGTTAAGTATATCGTGGGACACCCCAAATGAGTTTAAGGAGGAGTTTCTAAAATTTGGTGGTTGAAAAGGGGTTCATTGTAAGGGGCTACACTGACCCGGTCGATTTAGAATCTCATCAGATTTTGTTATAGTATTCAAGTATGATGCAATATGCTAAAGGTTATTGGCAAGAGCATTTAAGTGGACTCTACAAACAAGGTGTGTTACCTCACAAGTGTGAGACCCTGTGATGTAAGATTATGGATTAAAAAGTCTGTCAAGAGACTTGGTGAGGTTCCAATAGCAATGTACCTGAAGGTTTCCATTGTTGTCACAATTGGAAATTGGTACAGGCACGAAACAAGGGTATCGACAGAATTTCGATTACTTAAACACCATCTTTCACATGGTCTCTAAAAGGACACCAAGGAATTACAAGATTCATACAGATTTGATTTGATCAGTTATAGAGACGAAGTCTATACCACAAGCAAAGTGTGAAGAGCACTAAAGTTCCATTGTTTTTTACTTACTCAAGCAGATAAGATTATTGACTCTAGTGCAAGTGGGAGACTGAAAGTCATATGCCCAAGAGGCGATAATAAATTATATTACAATCTCAGGTTCATTATTAATGTTTATTTTGTTATACTATAACTGTTGTGATACTTGAATGAAGATTGATAGGAAAACTCACAAAGCTCTGTTTCTAGTCTAGCCTCTCGGACTAGCTCGTGATGTGTGATGATCAAGTTATCCTGATCATTGGCATTGTTAATGTGACAGGGTTGCCAACAGCCATGAGAGTACATTGTTGGGAGAACAATGGCACTGATCCGAACCAATTATATGATATGTTATGACATATTTTTGTCACTTATTGATAGCAATATCTGATACGTCACAAACGTATCTATAATTTTTTATTGTTCCATGCTTGTTTATATCAATGCCACATGTTTCTACTATAGTTTTATATCATTTTAGGGCATTTTATGAACTAACCTATTAACCCAGTGCCCAGTGCCAGTTTCTGTTTATTTTGTCTGTGCATCGCAAAAAAGGTCCAAGACTGAAAGTGCTCAGAAAAATCTGAAATAATTACAGAAATTCTAGATCACCAGAAGACTCCGGGAGCCAGAAGGACAAGTCTGGGGAGGCCCACACCCCCCCAGGCGACCCCTGGGCGTGGCCAGGCGTGGGGCCACGCCCAGCTACCGCCTGGAGACCTCGAGCACCTCCTCATGCCACGCTTCAGACTATATATTTTCCATGACGAGAAAACCCTAACACCCGGAGGATTTTTCCAAATAAGATTCCGAGCTCCGCCGCCACCAAAACCCTAGTTTCGGGGGTCAGAAGGTCCTGTTCCAGGCTTCCGACACCTGCCGGGACAGGGATAGACCCCCAGAGCCCTCTTCATCTACTATGTTGCCTCCATGATGGTTTATGAGTAGTTCCCCCATGGACTAAGGGTTCTAGCAGTAGCTAGTTGGTACTCTCTCTCCCATGTTCTTCAATACAACTAGATTTAGGGGTGCGCCTTGGCGCATAACCCCCCGAGCCCTGTTTTTACGACACACTATACACGATGCTAATAATCAACGGGTACAAATATTTATATTCTTAAGTAAGGTCGGGGACCAAATTAGAGGCAGAAAACTAATTCGTGCAACTTAATGGCATGCAAACACAACGAACTTGTGATGAAGCTTCCTACGATCAAATGGATTATTCACCTACGTCTTTAAACCGCCGTCCCAACCGCATACCAAAAAGATGCGTTGTTTAGTCTCCACCGATGACGGTTACACACCCGATGCATGAATGATGACCGTTTTCGCTGATTGATTCCCGATGAAACCCGTCCGTCTTCACATAAGGCTATAAATCTCCCTTCACGAAGCTGCGGTTAACAGACGCACCAGAGATCCATCGTCCCATTCCAAGACCGCAACATAGGAGTAACCCGTTTCTACCCCAGAACTCCACTTTCAATGGCAGGACAGATGGATGGCGCTGCTGGTTGGTCTGATCTCCCAGACGACCTCGTGAAGAAGATAGGTGACTCCGTCATCCAGTCCGACGACGTCGACTATTATTCATCTCTCCGTGCGACCTGCGGCAATTGGAGACGCGACACGGAACCTCCCAAGTTCTTTCTTAACAAATGGATTGTGCTTGAGAAATATAGCGACCAGAAAGTCACATTCCTGAACACCACCACTGGCTGAGTCGGCGCTAAATCACCCCCGACGACGTCTGCAGGTTCTCAAAATATGTCTTTTACATCTGATGTTTGTATGTCAGTAACCTTGAAAAATCACCCTGTTTTCAATCAGCCTACTTTGCAGTAATTATTTTTACGTAGGAGCTACAACAGCCGGCCTTGTTGTGCTAGGAAAAAGGACATGGCCGTATAAGATGTGCTTGCTTAACCCCTTCACAGGTTCCATTGTTCATTTTCGGGCACAGATACCAGTGGAGAAACTGACCTCCATTACTGTGTTGACTTCCCCGACGAAGGTATTTGTGTCCAACCTTCAAAACAGATCTATCAGATGGGCTGACCAAAACTCCGACGAGGGTCAAACTCCTTCAGGATTTGGAGAAGGGAAATTCTCATGTGTGGAATGGTTTGGACTACTTTCTAGCATAACTACACACCATGACGAAGTGTACGTGACAGACAACTACGGATCCATCATACATACCATCCCGGCAACCAAGGACTCAGATATTGGTCACACCGCTTCAACGGTCAAGATGAAAAAAATCATCGAAGGCCCAGCTTTCAACGGACAGACCTACAGAAATAGATTTTACCTGGTGTCATTAGAGGCTGAGCTTCTTCTTGTTATTAGCAGACGGGTTGACAATGACGACCCTGTGATCTACCGGGTAGACATAAACAATTTTGCCATGGTGCCCGTCAGGGGCATTGGCAAGCATGCCCTCTTCGTCGGCATAAACTGTTCAGTTGCAGTTGACAGCAAAAAAGTCCCCACCGTCGAACCCAGAAGCATCTACTATGCCGATCTGTCGGAGATCTGATCCTATAACTATGATCACCTCTCCTGAAATCCGGAATCAAACTATGTATTTGGGTATGGAATAGGTTCCCTTGGCGATGAAAACCGTCCATTCCGTCTTGATCAGCTACTGGCGGATTAGTGCAGAAAAGTGGAAGACTCGGAATTTCAGATGACGCCGCTTTGTCATCATTGGAGCAATACATGTCTGAATAATTTTGTTCATACTAAGCGTCTATAATACTGTATGTGTAGTTAGAAACATGTAAGGTACAAGGTGAAAACCCTTCGTTTAGCACGTCATGTACTGTAAAAAAATCGTGCGATTACCATGTAATTGAACAAGCTATTCTCTATCATCATGATAGTTGTTTGGTACTCGCAGATGACATGTCGACAGGTCCAAAAAGTCGCCGGCTTAAGATGCTTGGGCAACCCTTTGCTGCGGCCAGGAGCCGGCAGGATAGCGGACGGAGTTATCTTTTCAAACGAAAACATGGGCAACCAGTGTACTCTTATTTGTGAAAGAATTCCCAGAAGCTCAGCACAACGATCTAAGTTTATGCCATCAGGCCGGCTCCAGGGAGCCGACGGCATCCATCTTACTAAACGTCAAAGGGAAATCGAGAGGACATGACAGGCTTCGTTCCTTCCCGAGGACATGATAGCGTGTACATCAAGCACGCTAGGTTGTTTTATTGTCGTTGAGCGATCTTGTCGACTCTGTGGAGTCGGCACGACCAGTGTTCCTCTCCGTCTTAATTGATGTGCCTTCCCTAGACGCAATCCTCATCCATGACTCTTCCTCCATTTTCCTGCAGACTCCTCTCGACTGGAATGTACACGCTGCGTGTAAACTTCCGGACGATAACAACTATGAACAGTATATCGGTGACGCATGGTAAAATTACTGCAATACAGTACAGACTCGTCATCTGTTTTTCTAACACACCCAGTGGATTCCAAAACCATCACAGGTATGTTGTGTTTGCATGCCATTTAGTTGCGCGAATTAGTTTTCTGCCTATTATTTGTATAATTTGGTCCTCGACCTTACATAAGGATATAAATATTTGTACCCATGGATTATTAGCATCGTGTATGGCGTGTCGTGAAAACAGGGCTCGGGGGGTCTTGCACCAAAGAATCTCAGAAAATGTTGGTACTGGCCGAGTCCCGGGAGTCGACAGGACTGACCTTCTTTGTCTCACTGCTCGGCGATCTCTGTTTGGAAAGTGTGTTGCACGATAAAATCTGCCTGCCAAATCCAAGGGAGCCGACTCCAGGATCAGACATGACCAAATGGTACGGAAGGAGGAAAATGCCTTTTCTGCGAAAGCCCACATTTCCACACACACGGACGGACTAAACACGGTAACAAACCGATCTCTGCCCAAAAGAACGTACGCAAAAAAGACGAACTTCTTTTTTACGTTTTCTTTGGGCCAGGTTTTTTGGCCTCTTGGTTTCTCGACGCGTCGTATATATGGGCATCACCTACTCCGCGGACTCCATGTTTTGGGTGGCCAAAGAGATGATAGCAGGGACAAACATGTGTCCTGAACCGTACGTTGTTGAAGTCGACTCCGGGGAGTCAGCGAGGCCGGTTCATGCGGAGGGGTGGAGAGATGGCGTTTTATGGTGTACTTTTGTTTAGCCTTTTGCAGGTTGTCGGTTTGCTGGTCATATTCCTTCTGGGCAATTCATTTTTGTAGTAGCAACGAATCTCTTCATTCACTTCAAACACCAAAATGTCAAGACAAAAATCATATCGGGGACACCAAGAATGTTTTTTCAAACCTATTCCCGTCACAGTGCTCGGCGATCCCGCCGACTCCAGCGAATCCACGGAGTCGGCAGGACTGACCTTCTCCGTCTCACAGCTCGGTATTTCGCGTCGTTGTCGGATACGTTGCACTGTGCTGGCAGTCAGAACGAATTCGTGCCGGATTTGAAGGAGATATGCCATAGAGGCAATTAATAAAGATATTTTATTTGTCATATCTCAATTGTTCATAATATGTTTTGTATCATGCTATAACTGTATTAAGCGGAAACATTAATACACATGTGATACGTAAACAACCAGCTCCCTAGTAGCCTCTTAACTAGTCCATTGGGCAACCGATGATCAAGGTTTCCTGATCATGGACATTTACGTCAATTGACAATGGAGTCATGTCATTAGGTGAATGATGTGATGGACACACACTCAAGATATATAAAAACGTAGTGCTCATGCCTTTGACCATGAGATCGTATTTAATCGCTGCTTCTGGAAGGTACTTTGATTTCATTAAACGTCATGTCTTATCTAGCGTGACAATAAAGGTGTCCCTTTCGTGTATCCGAAGGAAGTGGTCGAGGCGAATGACCAAGAGCGGGATTTGCCAATCCACATAGCAGGATAGATACTCTGGGCCCACTCGGTGAGATTACATCAATAAGCTTGCAAGCATGTGACTAGGTCACGGGGATGTAATATCACAGACGAGTAAAGATAGAATTGTCCAGTGACGAGATTAAGCTCGATAATCGGGATACCGGAGAACGAGTCTCGGACAATCTAAGTATCGCTAGGCAAAAGGTTGAAACTGGACGTCTAAGGTTCAAACGATAAAAAGACATTCGTGGACGCACAGGGGCTATCACGGCAGTCCAGCCACCGTTGTTAGTCATTGATCGGAGAATGTGTCTCAATCATGTCTGGAGTGATCCCGAACCACTAGGGTGTCACACTTAAGGGTAGGTGACGTTTACATAAGATTGGATATCGAAGAGAAAATAGAGAAGGGTTCCGGAATGGTTCCGGGACATATCCGACGGAGTTCGGGGGTCGACGAAATGGTTTTCGGAGCCGGAATAAATTAGATAATATGTATTTAATATTAATTAGTGTAATTAATAGTTAAATATATTTTATTTTATTTATTTTTGAATTTTTAAAGGCATCCCACTTTAAATGGGCCTTGACCAAAGGGAAAAGGCCCATAGGGGGGAACTTCCCCTTGGTGCGGTTTGGGAGGGGGCTGCGCTAGGTGGGCCAAATAGGGCCCACCTAGGGCCGGCGCACCCAATTGGGGCGTGGTGCCATGTGGGGATTAGTCCCACATGGCTTAGCCACCAAGGGTGACACCCCACCTTCTCCTTTAAATAGGGATTCCCCCTTGCCTTGAAAATTGGCACCATCCTCTCTCTTTCTCTCATCCGTTTAAGTTGTGGCTTCGCAAATGGGGCTACGCACGGTTGAGAGAGTTCTCTCCACCATACGCACACCGCCGTGCTGTTGGGTCCAAGTCTTCTGCTTCCGCTGCTTTGCTGGATCGGAGCCCGGAGGTCGTCATCTTCTCCGTATGTGTGTAAGCTCTGCGAGGTGCCACGCTTGGGGCAATTGGAGGAGTTCGTCTTCACCACCTTGAGGTCGGCGCCGCCGTCATCTTCGCTGCCCGTCTTCATAACGCGTCGTCATCGAAACAGATCTTTTGATCCTCGACGCTTACGATCTACAAGGGTATGTACACCGTTCCCTCCGTTACTTTATATCTGCATAGTAATAGATCCTGGCTATTTCGGTTATCGTTGTTAGGAAATTTTTTGTTTTCTGCCTACGATCCCCTTCGTGGTATCAGAGCCGATCTATGCGTAGATATAGTAGTACGTACGGTTAGAACTCATGTTGAATGAGGGCACCGATCTTATAATTGTTTCCCTCTCGCGTGTACTTGCTTATGCCATCGGCATTGAGTTGATGAAGCGGCCCGGACCGACCTTACACGTACACTTACGCGAGACTGGTTCCGCAATTGACATATGGCTTGTACCATATATGCGGCTGGCGGCTGGCGGGTGTCTGTCTCTCTCTCAATAGACGGCTTGGCATTTTCAATGGAGGACCCGAAAGGGATATGAAATTGACAATTATTTGATCGGTGTTGTGGTTGTAGGTTCGTAGGTATAAAGCGGTTTTATTTATGAAAGCCCCTAAGCCACGTAAAATATGCAAAAGATAAAGTAGAAAGCGTCTAACTTTATTTTACAGGGGCAATGTGATATGGTCATGGTAAGTTTTATGAATTGTTTATAAACTGTCGGCGCAAGGACCATATCATGTCGCATTACATTTGATGTTATGTTATTGTGTGCATCTTATATTGTGTATATATATATATGTTATATTTTAGTTACACGGCGGTAGTAATATAAGATGATCCCTCCAAAATACCATATAGTGTTCTCCCTTTAGCGTGCACCATCGAAAGTTCTACGTTATGAGGCAGGTCGTGACGATCGGGTGTCAGACATATCGTCGTTCGCATAAGTGGGTGTAAGACATGTTTGCACACGCGAATACGCTAAAGGTTACTATGGCGAGCCTAGCATGTACAGACATGGCCTCGGAACACAGTGCCCGAAAGGTTAAGCACGAGTCACATAGATATTGTGATGGACATAGTGATGTCTACCTTTGAAGTTGTGCTATCGGCCGTGACGATCGGGGGTAGTATGATGGATTAGGATCGTGTAATCACTAAAATGATGCGAGGGATGTTCGTTTTGAGTGGGAGTTCTGGTAGTTTTATTTTGTTAAAACTTGAACCCATATTTTATTATGAACAAAGTCTTTATGTTTGGCAAAACCTTTAATTTGTAGATAATAACTTGTTTGATAGACCTTTTTAAACTTAGGCGCATTCCTGCGATTGAGAAACTTAAAAGGTTGGGTCCAAACTTCATAGTTTTATACCGTAGCTTGAGGATACTCCTTGTTTCAAACCTTTTAGCTTTATATGATACAAAACCCGCTAGGAGATAAAACCGGAGATTCCGCTAACAAAAGGATAATTTGGATTATCAAGTTTTGTGCGGATAATTTCATCATAGTCCAGTGTATGCTATAGAGAATGGACTGTGGGTGCGTGTTGACAGATCGTGAACATTTGGAATGGTCACTGAGATTGATGATCTGTATACACCGTAAATCAGGTTTTCTTCTCGACCAAGATGGAAGAGAACACTCGCATTAAAAAGAGCACGTGGCAGTCATACTTGATGACATTGAGACGCCTCGCTCAGCTCGATCACTGGATGACAGACAACCTTGCCAGATGCAAATGGTTTGTCATAGACTATGTCATGTAAGGGGAATCGTTCACCTTCATGAAGTCTTGATTGCGTTGAAGAATCAAGAAGATGAAACAGATCGCCGGAAAGTCATCAATGATGATGGTGTATATATATGATATACGCGTTATGAATGTTTTACCTAAACAAGTACTCTCTGCAGTGACTAAGTTTTGATACTGGTCATGTTTTATGAAACAAGAATTTCTGCTTGAGTGGCTTGGAAGGATGGAGAGACAATGTGTGATGGCAAGCAATATGTTGTGATAGTCATAGACACTCTCTGTCGTGGTGGGATCACGCAGATGCCTAGGGGTGGCTTAGTCTGGGGCCGAACGTACACTTGAGGATTCGGGGAGGGATTGCGCGATGGAGTCGCACAAGAAGAACACTGCAAACACAAAGATCTACCCTGCTTCGGGACCCTCGTGAGGAGGTAAAACCCCTACTGCAGCATCTATCCTACTTTGGTGTATTTCCCTCTGTATATGCAGTGTGTACAAACGCTCCTCGAGCTGTATACCTCTAAGTGCCTCTAAGTATGCATCTAATCACTGCTAATTAAGCTGCTAATCTCCAGAGAGGAGAGCTTCCGCGGGGGGGAAATGAGCTCCCGTGAGTGTGAGGCCTCTCTCATCCCATCCCCCTGGTACCTTTATATAGAGGAGACCCAGGGGACAAGAAGGGGACAAGGAGACAAAGGTTACTATGCATGGGTCCCACTTGTACTCTAGTCACATCAAGAGCATTGTAGCCACGCTGCCTGTGTCATGGAGGTGTACTCTTGTCACATCTCTGGTACTGTGTCTGCGTCACGGGGATAGGCACGACATGTACTTCCTGTCCTTGGTCTTGTCCTGTAGCATATGTCCTGGCATCTTCTTAGTCTCGGTGTGCTGCTACGCCGACACGAGCAGAGGGATCACGCTCTCTCGGTCCAGACTCAGCAGAGGGACCTCGAGCTACCCGGAACAAGTTGACCTCGGCCCTAGTCCGAGTAGGGGAGTCTCAGTCTGCTAGAAGCGGGAGGGAACTCGATCTGCACAGCGCACAGGAGACTCCGGCCAGTCTCTGATCCAGCTCGGAGGGAGACCTCGGTCCGTTCCAGCTCGGGGGTGCTGGCCTATCCGGGACGGTGACGCAGGTGACGAGGCCGGCCGGGCCGAAGCTGGACGAAGGCGCGGTCGAGGCCGGTGTCGGGCGGAGGCGCGAGCGTGCCGGGGAGGAGTGACGCCGGACTCGGTCGAGGCGACGAGACCGCACCGGGGCGCGACCGAGGCGCAACGGGGGCACGGGCGTGCTGGGATGGTGGCGGCCGAGGTCAAAGTAGATGCGGAGCACCTGGCGGAGGCGGCGTCTCGGAGGAGGCCGTGACCGCGGACCTCGGCACGCCGGGGCGGAGTTGAGGAAGCGGCCGGGGTAGCTATCGGGGTCGAGGGGCGCATCCGAGGTGAGGCCCAGGCGAGGCTCGGCCGAGGCAGGCCCGCGGCGGAGGAGCCGGGGCGGCCGGGCGCGAGAGACGGCGTCGAGGCGCAGGGAGGAGCCCGCTCGGGGAGCTGGAGGCGGCGAGGTTGAGGTGCGCCTCGGTCCACGCCGAGGTTGGAGATGAAGGCCCGCTCCGAGGTGTGCTGCACCGAGCCTGCTCCGGGGTGGAGGGAGGCTTGCCCAGCCGAGGCTGGCTGAGGCCTGGCCCAACCGAGGCTGGGGGCACGGCGGCCCATCCGAGGTGAATATCTCGGTCCGCTGAGAACGTGGCCCACCGAGGCTAGCAGTGCTCGCCTCAGCCCGAGGCTGGAGTTGACTCGGCCCAGCCGAGTATGATTCGGCCCAGCACTGGATATGTCGGTCAGGGCACTCCCAGATTCGGCCCAGGACTCTCCTTTTCCCTTTTTCTTTATCTTCAACTTATTTACTTCTTGTTTTTCTCTTCTAATAACTCCACTAAACCACCAACTCTGGGGTACCCGGGGTTACATCCCCGACAGTAGTCCCCGAGGCTGTGGGGGACTCGCAGAGTCGCGCATAGACTTACAAAAATGAATAACTGTACCAAGAAACCTCCTGCACCGTACAGCCTTGCCTTTCAGGCCAAATGCGACATCCGGTTGACCAAGCTCACCCGAATCAACAACGAGATGGACAATTTGTAATGGAAATATGTTGCCTGAATAGACACCATTATATGCCGGTTCTTAGCCCTCCTGGCTTTTACCGAACTCGGATGCCACCAGCGTCGGCTAGCCCTCCTGGCTTTTACCGAATTGAGATGCTGCCATCGTCGGTTAGCCCTCCTGGCTTTTACCGAATTGAGATGCCGCCATCGTCGGTTAGCCCTCCTGGCTTTTACCGAATTGAGATGCCGCCATCGTCGGTTAGCCCTCCTGGCTTTTACCGAACTGGGATGCCGCCAGCGTCGGTTAGACCGACATAAACCTGCAAGTATGTATCTCATATGTCTCGGTACCTCGGCCCCTCTGGGCATATCACATATCTCGATACCTCGGCCCCTCTGGGCATAACTCATATGTCTCAGTATATCGGATGTCCGGCAACCACTCTGGGCGCTTACCGACATAGATGTCTCCAGCCACTGCTGGTTTGACATAAGCATATCTCGAATGCCGGTTTTAGCCACTTCGGGCGTATACCGACATAGATGTCTCCAGCCACTGCTGGTTTGACATAAGCATATCTCGAATGCCGGTTTTAGCCACTTCGGGCGTATACCGACATAGATGTCTCCAGCCACTGCTGGTTTGACATATAACCTGCAAAAACATAACTCAAAGGTTGCCTCTGGCTAACAAACATAGACACTGATCTGATACACAGGTAATGCCATGATACATTGGCAAACAGAATAAACGACGATTTGGGGTACGGAATGATGTCATGATATTGTGACAAAACCGAGATAAACGGCGATTTATGATGTGGAAAGATGCCGTGAGGCTATGGCAAACCGAAACAAACGGCGATCTAGAGAATACCGATAATGCCAGGGTACCTTGGGTAATTTGAGATAACCAATATAACCATGATACCTCGGATTTCCATATACCTCGGATTACAAATATGACCCGGATTTCCAATATACCTCGGATTTTCCAGGATACCTCAGTAACGAACATTCTCCACAAAACCGATGTCACCTTTCAACATTAGTCCAACATACATATCATGAAGAATATTTGACGGGAACAACAACTATACTAACCGAGGCAAACCAGCTATAGCACTTGATAGAAAACGAATCTAACAACAGTTACTAAGCACAAAGAACTAGACTCGGTTTCAACCGAGTCCCCGAGTTACTTTTCTTATCTAGGAGAAGGTGCAAAACAGACTGGCTATCCAGTCCCCGGGTCAAGACACCTTGTCCCGGGTAGAACACTAATCCAAGCAAGGTAGAAACGAGGGGCCAGTCCCCGAGCACTGTTTGAGACTATCTAAAAGCATGGGCAGACATATAAATGATACTTACACGGTCAGGTTGTAGGAGAAGTCTTAACTCGGATTTCCAAGTCTTAACTCGGATTCTCCCAGGATACCTCGGACTTCAGAACACCCCGGATTCCAGAACAGCTCGGATTCCAGAACAGCTCGGATTCGCACTGTAGCCAACTCGAAAATGAGTCAACACACGGGGACGATGTCAAAGTTGAGTCCCCGCGTTGATGACGAAGGTCCCATCCGAATTAATCCAGCAAGCGCCACTATCAGCCCCACGGTGGGTGCCAACTGTCGTGGTGGGATCACGCAGATGCCTAGGGGTAGGCTTAGTCTGGGGCCGAACGTACGCTTGAGGATTCGGGGAGGGATTGCGCGATGGAGTCGCACACGAAGAACACTGCAAACACAAAGATCTACCCTGCTTCGGGGCCCTCGTGAGGAGGTAAAACCCCTACTGCAGCATCTATCCTACTTTGGTGTATTTCCCTCTGTATATGCAGTGTGTACAAACGCTCCTCGAGCTGTATACCTCTAAGTGCCTCTAAGTATGCCTCTAATCATTGCTAATTAAGCTGCTAATCTCCAGAGAGGAGAGCTCCCGCGGGGGGAAAATGAGCTCCCGTGAGTGTGAGGTCTCTCTCATCCCATCCCCCTGGTGCCTTTATATAGAGGAGACCCAGGGGACAAGAAGGGGACAAGGAGACAAAGGTTACTATGCACGGGTCCCACTTGTACTCTAGTCACATCAGGAGCACTGTAGCCACGCTGCCTGTGTCATGGAGGTGTACTCTTGTCACATCTCTGGTACTGTGTCTGCGTCACGGGGATAGGCACGACATGTACTTCCTGTCCTTGGTCTTGTCCTGTAGCATATGTCCTGGCATCTTCTTAGTCTCGGTGTGCTGCTACGCCGACACGAGCAGAGGGATCACGTTCTCTCGGTCCAGACTCAGCAGAGGGACCTCGAGCTACCCGGAACAAGTTGACCTCGGCCCTAGTCCGAGTAGGGGAGTCTCAGTCTGCTAGAAGCGGGAGGGAACTCGATCTGCACAGCGCACAGGAGACTCCGGCCAGTCTCTGATCCAGCTCGGAGGGAGACCTCGGTCCGTTCCAGCTCGGGGGTGCTGGCCTGTCCGGGACGGTGACGCAGGTGACGAGGCCGACCGGGCCGAGGCCGGACGAAGGCGCGGTCGAGGCCGGTGTCGGGCGGAGGCGCGAGCGTGCCGGGGAGGAGTGACGCCGGACTCGGTCGAGGCGACGAGACCGCACCGGGGCGCGACCGAGGCGCAACGGGGGCACGGGCGTGCCGGGATGGTGGCGGCCGAGGTCAAAGTAGATGCGGAGCACCGGGCGGAGGCGGCGTCTAGGAGGAGGCCGAGACCGCGGACCTCGGCACGCCGGGGCGGAGTTGAGGAAGCGGCCGGGGTAGCTGTCGGGGTCGAGGGGCGCATCCGAGGTGAGGCCCAGGCGAGGCTCGGCCGAGGCAGGCCCGCGGCGGAGGAGCCGGGGCGGCCGGGCGCGGGAGACGGCGTCGAGGCGCAGGGAGGAGCCCGCTCGGGGAGCTGGAGGCGGCGAGGTTGAGGTGCGCCTCGGTCCACGCCGAGGTTGGAGATGAAGGCCCGCTCCGAGGTGTGCTGCACCGAGCCTGCTCCGGGGTGGAGAGAGGCTTGCCCAGCCGAGGCTGGCTGAGGCCTGGCCCAACCGAGGCTGGGGGCACGGCGGCCCATCCGAGGTGAATATCTCGGTCCGCTGAGAACGTGGCCCACCGAGGCTAGCAGTGCTCGCCTCAGCCCGAGGCTGGAGTTGACTCGGCCCAGCCGAGTATGATTCGGCCCAGCACTGGATATGTCGGTCAGGGCACTCCCAGATTCGGCCCAGGACTCTCCTTTTCCCTTTTTCTTTATCTTCAACTTATTTACTTCATGTTTCTCTCTTCTAATAACTCCACTAAACAACCAACTCTGGGGTACCCGGGGTTACATCCCCGACACTCTCTCTCTCTCGACATCTACCATTTGGATTAATTTGGATTCGAACAAATTCCTTTTGATCGCTTGTTAGCATGATCATTATAAGTGTGTCTTGCCTCTAGCGAGACAATTATTCATATTTGTCAGTGACAAAAATTTTGTCCTATATTTATGAATGATATTTTTAATGATCATACACCGATTATGAATAGAATGTTGTTATTTGAATCTAGATGGTAGTAGCTCTCACATTTATAACATTAATGCCAAAGGATACAAACTTAGTAATGACACCACATTCTTGTGGCACTAAAGTTTTGAGTCATTTCGAAGTTATAAGCATAAAGAAGCTCCATTCTGATGGATCTCCGAGTCTTTAGATTTCGATCTTATGACACTTGTAAAATAACTAAGACACCGTTTTCTGGAAACGGGCATCTAACTTGTTGAGAACCATACATATCGATGTGTGTGAATCAATGAAGTACTTCAACGTGTAGTGGAAATCATTATTTCGTAAACTTCACCAATGATTTGAATAGATATGGGTATATCCACTTAAAGAAATGCTGGTATGAAAAGTTTGGTAAGATCAAACAAGTTCGGAGCGAAGTAAGAAAAATAAACTTAACAAGAAAATCAAATTCCTGCGATACAGATCGAGGAAACAAGGATTTGATTTATGAGTTCGGCATATCATTGAAAGACTTGTGAAAAGAGTTCCACAAATTGCGCCGCATGGAATACCACAATGTGATGGTGTGTTAGGACGTCGTAATCACACTCTATTGGATAGTGGGTGATGAATAAAATCTCTTATCGAATTATTGTGATCATTGAAGTCATATGGTAGAAACAAAACATTCATGTTAGATAATAGGGAAACCATCTAAATCCGTGGAGGCAATACCATATGAGTGATGGCATGGCTTTTAGCCTAGATTGTCGTTTCGATATTTTAGTGTTTTGATATGATCAAACCTAAAACGGATAAATTCATCTTTGTAGTGTATCTAAGTGATGGCGTGTTAACGGTAGAGTATTTTATTACTTCCCAGCAACAGCACCAGAAGATCTGCTTGTTGACCGTGACAACACACGTTCGTTGGGAGACCCCAAGAGGAAGGTATGATGTAGTGCAGCAACAGTTTTCCCTTGAAATTTGACCAAGGTTTATCGAACCAGGAGGACACGGAGGTTCTTCAGAAGGTTGTCAGCGGCGCAACTGACGTGGATCCTGCACACAACACAAGCAAACTACTTTGTCCCAACGAAACAGAGAGGTTGTCAATCTCTCCGGCTTGCTGAAAACAAAGGATTAAACGTATTGTGTGCAAAACAGTTATGAGTGCAGAAAGTAACAGAGAACAAATGATTGTAGTTGGTGGTTTTATCAGTATGAGAAATGGACCGAGGTCCACAGTTCACTAGTGGTGTCTCTCCATAAAAGATAATTAACATGTTGGGTAAACAAATTACAGCTGGGCAATTGACAAATAATGAGCGCATGACAATGCAATATATGACAAGATGATTATTATGAGATTTAATTGGGCATTACAACAAAGTACATAGACTTGCTATCCAACGCATCTATGCCTAAATAATCCACCTTCCGGTTAGCATCCGCACCCCTTCCGGTATTGAGTTGCAAACAACAGATTATTGCATGAAGTAAAGTGTGCAATGTAAACAATGCAAATGACACGTAGACAATGCATCATTGTTTTATCCCTAGTGGCAACAGCACATCCACAACCTTAGTCGTTTCTGTCATCTCGAGCCCAGATTACTGGAGGCATGAACCCACTATCTAGCATAAATACTCCTTCTTGGAGTTACAAGCATCTACTTGGCCAAAGCATCTACTAGCAACGGAGAGCATGCAGGATCATAAACAACATAAATAGATAGATTGATAAATAACTTGCTCATAGTATCAATATTCATCGGATCCCAGCAAACACAACATGTAGCATTACAATAAGATGATCTTGATCATGTTAGGCAGCTCACAAGATCTAAACATGGAGGTACAAGGTGGAGAGACAACCATCTAGCTACTGCTATGGACCCGTAGTCCAAGGATGAACTACTCACGCATCACTCCGGAGGCAGGCATGGCGGTGTAGAGGCCTCCGGTGAGGATCTCCCCTCCAGCAGGGCGCCGGGAAGAGCTTCAGAACCCTCCCGATCTAGGGTTGACGACGGCGGCGGCGACGGAACTTTTCGTGGAATATGATCGGTGTTTCTAGGGTTTTCGGGACATCGGGAATATATAGGCGAAAGGGCGGCGTCGGAGGGCACCCGAGGTGGCCACGCCAGGGCTGGGCGCGAGCCCACCTCTGACCGCGCCCAGGGGTGGCGTGGGCCCCTTGTGGCTCTTCGGCGTCTCCCCTTTTGGCTTCTAGAGTCTTCCGGTGAAATACGTACGCCCGTTGATTTTCGTCCAATTCCGAGAATATTTTGCGACTAGCTTTTTTGAAAGAGAAAAACAGCAGAAAACAGGAACTGGCACTTCGGCATCTTGTTAATAGGTTAGTCCCAGAAAATGCACAAAAATGCTATGAAGTGTAAATAAAACATGTAGCAATTGGTATAATAACATCATGGAACATCAAAAATTATAGATACGTTTGAGACGTATCACTAAGATATCAGTTGGATACATTTCTCATGACAAAGTCAAACTGGTTGCTGGAACATACCCTGCTTAAGAAATAGTTTCTTGTCAAGGGTATAAGTGGGAAAGAAAAGTAGAGCAAGACAAAGTTAACGAACTTTCTCTCCAGACATCGAGTGGCGCAACGGAAACCGTTCCGGTATCGTCCTCCACAACTGGAAGGAAGCTGATGATAATGATGATGATGCTCTGAGCTCATACTAAGATCGTAGGCGTATGAGAATGTGTTCCGCACTGTGTGGTACGACGATCTTGTTATGAACATCATGTTAATGGAACATGACAAACCTACGAACTACGAAGAAGTGATGGTGAACATATGTCTAAAAATTGGCTATGAGCCATATATAATCCGAGATAAAATCCATGTACGATTACCAAGTAATGACTTGGGTGAGTCTTCTTGATGGGCTTCAGGCCATTGAGAGTAAATGGAATTTTATGACAAAATAGACACTGACGAAAGGCAACTGTCTATAAGGATCGATTTGTCGTAAAACAGTTTCGACAAATTCAAAAGTTGACCACAACGAGATTTTGTCTCAAGTGGCGATGCCTAAGTCTGTTTAGGATTGTTCTAGCAATTATTTTCAATTAAGAAATTGATGGATGGATAAAGAAACCGTGTTCCCTAATGGCAACATTAAGGAAGAGTTGTAATTGGTACAACAAGTAGGTTTTGTTGTTCCTAGGGATGCTAGACACATATGCAAACTTCAGTTGTCCATTCATGGGCTGAAGCAAGCATATCGGAGCTGGAATCTTCAATTTGATAATGTGATCAAAGGATCTTGGATTCGTCCAAAATAGTTGAAGAAACCTCCATTTACAAAGAAGTGGGTGGGAGCTAAGTAGCTTTTCTTGATCTTATATGTGAATGGCATATTTAAGTGGGAGCTAAAAGGAAATTCCCTGGTCTTATATGCGGAAGGCATATTTGAATGGGAGCTAGGTGTCATTCCAAACTTTATATGTAGTGACATATTGAGAATGATACAGATCCTCTAGTAAAGTATAAATGATTATTTAAGTGATTATTTTTTTTACGAATGAAGTTAAGAGTATTAGGCTTTAGATTTATAATTTGTTTAGATCAAAAGGGGTTTAATAACATTAGGTCGGAATATTTTCCTAGGTTAAGTTTCTGAAATGTTTCAGAATAGAACAAGCAAAGAAAAGGGTTCTTGCTCGTATGATGAAAGGACAAGGATGTCGCCTAGAGGGGGGGTGAATAGGCGTTTAAAAACTTTTCCGGTTTAGGCTTGATAAATGCGGAATAAAACTAGGTGTTTAAATTATCAAGCACACAACCTAAATAAACTAGGTTCACCTATGTGCACCAACAACTTATGCTAAGCAAGACAATTAACAAGGCGATAGCAAGATAAAATACTTCAAGCTCGAAGGCTATCACAATGTAAAGTGCATAAGTAAAGAGCTCGGGTATAGAAATAACCGAGGCACGCGGAGACGACGATGTATTCCTGAGTTCCTCCTTTTTAGGGGAGTACGTCTCGTTGGAGGGGTGTAGTATCAAACTCAAGATGCCACAAAAGGCCTCACCCTATTCTCCGATGAACCTCGCACAAAAGCTCGGTTCACCTTCCACTATTGATTTCCTTTTGGGCGGAAATCGAGTCCCTTACAACAATCTTGAGGCACAACCCACAAAAGGATTGGGAGCTCCCAAGTGGACCACAAAAGGTCCCAACTAGCCACAAAAGGCCTTGACCACAAAAGGTCACAAGAATACCGTCTAGGGTCCAACGACCCAAGAGAACGAGCTCACAATCTTCACCTCCACGAATCCTCGTGGAGAGAGCAAACCTATGCACAAAAGCAATGGCAAACCTATGCACAAAAGCAAAGGCAAGAACACAAGAAGTGCTCAAGTCCTTCACTCCCAAATCCCACCAAAAGCAACAAATGCTTGTGGGGGAGAAGAGAGGAAGAACAAAGAAGAACACAACAAATGGAACTTCAAGAACTAGATCGAAAGGGTTCCACTCACTTAGAGGAGAAATGGCTCGGTGGAAATGTAGATCTAGGTCTTCTCCTTCAATCCTCCAAAGATCAACGAGTTTGGGTGGAGGGATTGGGAGAACTTGTAGTTTTGAGCTTGTTACAATGGAGGAGAGAGAATGTAAATCGTGCTGGGCAGCTCTCCACAGCTGGAGGTAGGTGGAGGGGTATTTATACCCCTCCAGGAAATGTAGCCGTTGCAGCTCCAGGAGGCCGGATAATCCGGTATAAGTGAGGGCCGGATATTCCGGCAAGGCCGGATATTCCGGCCTGGATAAAATATCCGGTCACAAATATCCGGTCCACTCCAGTGGCTCGCGCCTTCGACGCGCAATTCTTCCTTAGCGAAAATCCCATGGCCAGTTGATGGGAGGCCGGATATTCCGGCCCTAGTAGAATATCCGGCCCAAAATATCCGGCCGAGTCCAGTGGCTCGCGCCTTCGTGGGAAGTTCTTCTATCAAAAATCTTGTCTGGGGCGGAGACTCCGGACCACGGGTCCGGAAACTCCGGCCGGTGCGGAAACTCCGGACTGAAAAGCTCCAGAAACTTCTACAGGAATCCCAAGGACCGGAGACTCCGGTCCAGAAGACCGATACTCCGGCCGGAAAGCAGTGAAACATCAGAACTAAAACTGCAAGAACTTTCTCATACAAACTCCAAATGAGGTGAAACCAATTGCGTTGGAAAGGTAATGACACATGGGAGGTGTGGACCTTATCTCGAAGGTGGACCGATAATATTTCCAAAGCCGAGAATGCAACAAGTTTTCATCCGGACTCCGTTTTCAATGTTCTTGGGCTCGTTGGAATCGCAACGAAGAGCCCTTCAAGATTATGTAGAGAAACATCATAGTCCATCATGTGAGGAGGAGAACACAAGAGGAGAGTTTGACCTCTCTACAAAAGACAAACCGGTAAAACCTCCAACACCGAAAACGCAACAAGTTGTCAATACGAAATCCGTTTTCGATGAACTAGAGCTTGGTATGGAGATGAACACAAGCTCTAAATTCTCACATGGATAAAAGCCAAATAAGAACCAAGAAAGATGATATGCCAATTATGCAAAGGTTTGAACTCTCCACAAAGATGCGATCAAGTTACTCACTTGAGAGCCCCTCTTGATAGTACGGAGTCTATCCTATAACCCGGTCTCCGAACTAACAACATGAGATCGGTAAAATAGAAACCCTATCAAGATCATACCTTTGTGTCGTGGTGGGAACACGCAGATGCCTAGGGGTAGGCTTATTCTGGGGCCGAACGTACGCTTGAGGATTCGGGGAGGGATTGCGTGCTAAGAAGCACACACGAACAAACAGACGAACACAAGGATTTACCCTGCTTCGGGGCTCTCGTGAGGAGATAAAACCCCTACTGCAGCATCTAGCCTACTTTGGTGTATTTCTCCTCTGTATACGGTGTGTACAAATGCTCCTCGAGCTGTATGTCTAAATATGCCTCGTGTGCTAAGCAGCACAGAACCAGCAGAGAGAGAGAGAGCAGGGAGGAAAATGAGCTCCCGGGGGGAATGAGCCCAAGGGGCTCCCGTGCGCGGCTGCCTTCATCTCCTCCCCCTGGTGCTCTTTATATAGAGAGAGCCCAGGGGACATGCAGGGGACAAGGGGACAAACATCACTGTACACTGTTCACTGTAGCTGACTTGACCAATGGGGTCTTGTCACACTGTAGCAGCGTCACTGTAGTTGTACTCTTGTCACATCCTGGGCACTGTAGCCATGCTGGCTGTGTCATCGTTTTGTCCACTTGTGCTTGTCTCCTGGAGAATGGCAGAGGAATCCTGTACTCGCCGATGTAGGATGCTGGGATGACTCGGTTGGGGATACGCCGGGGTAAAGGTAGCAGCCGAGGTAACCCGTCTCGGTTCGATCCGAGGCGCGGGACACGCTGGCCTGCTGCCGAGGCTGGAGCAACGCCTCGCCCAGCTCCGACACTGGAGCAACACCTCGGCCTGCCAGAGGACAACCAGCCTCGTCCGCTCCGGACTGAAGACCTCGGTCGAGCTGTGCTCTGGCGATACCTCGGTCCACCGAGAGAAAGGAACGGGCCCATCCGAGACGTGAACACTCCGGCCTGCCCGAGACGCTGAAGATGTTGGCCCATGAGCTGAAGAGCTCGGTCCGCTGGAGAGAGCTGGAGCGTCGGTCGACATTGTGTTTGATCCGTCGAAGCGAGAGTACGCGCGGGACGTGGCGTTGGCAGCTCGGTCCAACCGAGACTGGCGAGGCCCATCCGAGGTGCGCCGATGGCTCGGTCCATCTGACGCCGCACTGTTTCGGCCCACCGAGGCTGTCTTGGCCTGCCGAAGCAAGAGGCGATGGCCTGCCGGGACAGGGCATCTCGGCCCACGCGAGATGGACAGATTCGGTCGGCTGGGAGCTCCGGTTAACCGAGACAAGATGGCCCGCCCGAGGCAGGGAGATGTCGGCCCAGCCTGGGAACTCGGCCCAAACCGAGTTATGCTGCCTCGGTCCTTTTTCCTTTATCCTTTATCATTATTTCTTTGCTGCCTCTTCTACTAGCTCCACTAAATCACCAGCTTTGGTATACCCGGGTCACATCCCCGACATTAGTCCCCGAGGCTGCGGGGGACTCGCAGAGTCGCGCGCAGACTTACAAAAATAAATGCCACCATCGAAACCTCCATGTATACGACCTCCTGCGTGTATGGGCGCCATAGTAATTCGGTCGTCTTTGCCATGCCTTCCAGGCCAATTGCGACATCCGGTTGACCGAGCTCACCCGAATCAACAACGAGATGGACAGTTTGCACTGGAAATATGTTGCCTGAATGGTCACCATTATACGCCGGTTCTTAGCCCTCCTAGCTTTTACCGAACTCGGATGCCACCAGCGTCGGTTAGCCCTCCTGGCTTTTACCGAATTGAGATGCCGCCAGCGTCGGTTAGACCTCCTGGCTTTTACCGAATTCGGATGCCGCCAGCGTCGGTTAGCCCTCCTGGCTTTTACCGAATTGGGATGCCGCCAGCGTCGGTTAGCCCTCCTGGCTTTTACCGAATTCGGATGCCGCCAGCGTCGGTTAGCCCTCCTGGCTTTTACCGAATTCGGATGCCGCCAGCGTCGGTTAGCCCTCCTGGCTTTTACCGAATTGGGATGCCGCCAGCGTCGGTTAGCCCTCCTGGCTTTTACCGAACTCGGATGCCGCCTGCGTCGGTTAGCCCTCCTGGCTTTTACCGAATTGGGATGCCGCCAGCGTCGGTTAGCCCTCCTGGCTTTTACCGAACTCGGATGCCGCCTGCGTCGGTTAGCCCTCCTGGCTTTTACCGAATTGGGATGCCGCCAGCGTCGGCTAGACCGACATAAACCTGCAAGTATGTATCTCATATGTCTCGGTATCTCGGCCCTTCTGGGCACATCACACATGTCTCGTATCTCGGCCACTCTGGGCAAATCACACATGTCTCGGTACCTCGGCCACTCTGGGCAAATCACACATGTCTCGGTACCTCGGCCACTCTGGGCAAATCACATAGATGTCTCCAGCCACTGCTGGTTTGACATAAGCATATCTCGAATGCCGGTTTTAGCCACCTTGGGCGTATACCGACATAGATGTCTCCAGCCACTGCTGGTTTGACATAACCATGTCTCGAATGCCGGTTTTAGCCACCTTGGGCGTATACCGACATAGATGTCTCCAGCCACTGCTGGTTTGACATAACCATGTCTCGAATGCCGTTTTAGCCACCTTGGGTGTATACCGACATAGATGTCTCCAGCCACTGCTGGTTTGACATAACCATGTCTCGAACATAACTCAAGGGTTGCCTCCGGCTAACAAACATAGACACTGATCTGGTACACAGGTAATGCCATGATACATTGGCAAACAGAATAAACGATGATTTGGGATATGGAATGATGCCAGGATATTGTGACAAACCGAAATAAACAGCGATTTGTGATGTGGAAAGATGCCGTGATGCTATGGCAAACTGAAACAAACGGCGATCTAGAGAATACCGATAATGCCAGGGTACCCTGGGTCACTTGAGATAACCAATATAACCATGATACCTCGGATTCCACCATACCTCGGAATTCCGTTATAACCCGGAATTCCGTTACACCTCGGAATTCCGTTAACCCGGATTTTCAATATACCTCGGATTACCAATATGACCTGGATTTCCAATATACCTCGGATTACCAATATGACCCGGATTTCCATTATACCTCGGATTTTCCAGGATACCTCAGTAACGAACATTCTCAACAAAACCGATGTCACTTTTCAACGTTAGTCCAACATACATATCATGAAGAATATTTGACGGGAATAACGGTTATACTAACCGAGGCAAACCAGCTATAGCACTTAACAGAAAACGAATCTAACTGCAGATACTATGCACAAAGAACTAGACTCGGTTTCAACCGAGTCCCCGAGTCACTTTTCTTATCTAGGAGGAGGTGTGAAACAGACTGGCTATCCAGTCCCCGGGTCAAGACATCTTGTCCCGGGTAGAACAACTAATCAAAGCAAGGTAGAACCGAGGGGCCAGTCCCCGAGTACTGTTTGAGACTATCTAGAAGCATGGGCAGACATATAAATGATACTTACACGGTTAGGTTGTAGGAGAAGTCTTAACTCAGATTTCCAAGTCTTAACTCGGATTCTCCCAGGATACCTCGGACTTCAGAACACCTCGGATTCAGAACAGCTCGGATTCCAGAACACCTCGGATTCCAGAACAGCTCGGATTCCAGAACAGCTCGGATTCCAGAACACCTCGGATTCCAGAACAGCTCGGATTCCAGAACACCTCGGATTCCAGAACAGCTCGGATTCCAGAACACCTCGAATTCTAGAATCAGCTCGGATTCCAGAACCAGCTCGGATTCCAGAACACCTCGGATTCCAGAATCAGCTCGGATTCCCGAACCAGCTCGGATTCCAGAATCAGCTCGGATTCCAGAACACCTAAGATTCCAGAACAGCTCGGATTCCAGAACACCTAGGATTCCAGAACAGCTCGGATCCCAGAACACCTCGGATCCCAGAATCAGCTCGGATTCCAGAACACCTCGGATTCCAGAATCAGCTCGGTTCCAGAACCCTCGGATTCCAGAACCAGCTCGGGTTCGCACTGTAGCCAACTCGAAAAATGAGTCAACACACGGGGACGATGCCGAAGTTGAGTCCCTGTCGTGGTGGTGTCACGGCAGATGCCATGGGTATGGCTTAAGTGTGGGCTCGCTTGGGCGTTGGGGGAACCGGGGAGGGTTTGCGCGCTTATGAAGCACGCATGAAGATCAAACAAGAACCTCGCAGGAAACAACAAGAACAAAGCAAACCAAGAACAGCCAAGAACACCACGATGTACCCTGCTTCGGGGCCCTCTTGTGGAGGTAACACCCCTACTGCAGCTCTAGCCTACTCTCTTATATCTCAAGTGTTTACAAGTACAAAGCGCTCCTCGAGCTGTATGATGAACAATGGAGAGAGCTCCAGTAGAAGATGAAGCTTGGGGGGAAATGATGCTCACAATCGTCGATCCCTCACAGGGGAAGGTGGTGGCATATACAGTAACCGAATTACCCTTTTGCCCCTGGCCGCAGAACAATGGCATGGACAAGGAGAACAGGACAAACACTGGCCACTGTCACTCAGCCAGCTCACCCTCTGTCCACCACAGGCTTATCTTTCCTCTTTGAGCTTAAGGCAGTAGACCACAGTAGCCTAGCCACTGCCCCTTTCCCGAATTGGCCGAGTCAGCGCCTAGGGGCTTGTGACCCGGAAAACCTGTGGCTGTACCTTGCTGTCTTCTGAGCCCGGTCAGTAACCTTACAGTGCCCGTGACTTTTACTGACATTACTTGGCCCCTGTGCAACATCCGAGTCGACCTACCCGGGTCCTTCCTGACGATCCGGATAATTAGCCGGCTCTTCCTGGATCCGGTTAAACCTCACCGGATCCCCTTTGGTCCTTCCTTTTACTCTGGCTTGAAGAAGGACTGACCGAATCCCTTGAGATCCGGCCCAAGTGACCCGGCTAATCTTGATCCGGTTAGACCTTAACTGTTCATAACACACCATCTTTGCCCTACCCGGGGGCAGCCCCCCGACAGTAGTCCCCGAAGCTGGTATGGTCCTACAGCCTCGGCTGAAGGGCCGTTCCAGATTCAAAACCAACATCATTAACCGGATCACTTCTAGTTGTCACCGAATTTTCCGGGACATTTGGCAGGAAAAGCCTGTGCAAAGCCGTATAACCCGGGTTGTCAGCTCGTTATCCGGATCCACCGGGTACTTGAGTGTATTTGACCAGAAGACCACGTCTCCTCGTTTTCTCCGTTGACCGGCA
Source organism: Poa pratensis (assembly GCA_947311845.1). NCBI lineage: Eukaryota > Viridiplantae > Streptophyta > Magnoliopsida > Poales > Poaceae > Poa > Poa pratensis. The sequence goes on along the minus strand of CAMZMU010000083.1, from coordinate 36,324,336 downwards.
CATAGGATCCGTTCCACCGCTTCCAATTCTGCGGCGTGACCACGTGTGCTTGAAATACACGGCCACAGCAGCTGCCACAGAGTTCCGCGACGCAAGGGATCTAACCGTGCTCCGGTAACCGCGCGGTAGTGGGGGGCAGTTACCGCTGGAGGCTATAAAGAGGGCGCGGTGGTTTTTCCCCGTCTTCTTCCTCTCGACTCCCACTGACCCGCTCCATCGACGCCGCCGCGACCTCGCCATTCAAGGTTGCCGCGCCAGGGACGCACAGCGTACCAGAGCAAGATCACCGGAGCCGCGCCTCGCGCCCATCTCCGCCGTTTCTCCGTCGAATCTCTCCTTCGAGGAACTAGCACTGTAAGTTCTTCCTCCTCTCGCCATAGCCACCGTGACGAGTTCATACTTTTTGAAATACACACGCCTGTTCTTGCTAGATTGATGCGTATCTAAGCCCATGTCCCTGCCGTAGCATACTCTGCAAACTTTCTGTCCAAGTTTTGTATCAGACTAGCCTAGATAGACTTGTCTCCGTAGGAGCAGTTCAACCATGTTTTTGCCTGTGATTTTCTTTCTTTTTTACTACTGCTGTAGATCTTCCCAACCCTAGAAACTCGCGGAAAGATGTTTGCGATCTCCAACCGCATCACCTTCTCCACCGGACCCGGTTAACCCTACCCGGGATAGGATTAGCCGAGTCACCTTAGATCCGATTCGGCTTTAATGTTATCCGATTCTCCTTTGGTTCCATGGATTCCGAATTTCCTGACCCGGTTATCCGTCTTTTTGCTGCAGGACTGATTCGGTTATGGCCAAACTTCCCCCTGGCAGATGGGAAGGATCTGATGTTACCAATGATTTGGAATGGCTACGAGCCACCCGGCGTATAACGCCGCAAGTTATATGCCGCAGACCCGGAAAAGAACTCGCGCCGGCCCCCGAACCCGGTGAGCGCGTGGTATTCATAGCGCATTTCGAGCGCGGGTTCGGATTGCCTGCTAGTGACTTCTTTCGGGCCTTTCTGGACTTTTTCGGACTACAACTTCACCATCTCCCGGCGAACGCCTTCGTCTCTTTATCAGCTTTCACTTCCTTCTGCGAAGGCTATCTCGGCCTCTGGCCGAGTGTGGATATATGGGCCAAATACTTCCACCTCCGCAAGCATACCATTCCAGGTACCAAGCCGAAACAACTGACTGCTTGCGGTTCGGTTAGCATCACGCCAAGGCAGGGATCCACCTTTCCCCTGTCACTGGCCTAGACACGGTCAAGAAGTGGCAAAGGACCTTCCTTTATGTGAAGAGTGCTGAGGGCCATGATGCCCTCAATCTGCCCGAGTTCAGGATGGAGCCGCCCACAGCCGAACTGAACTTCGGTTACAATCCGGCTGAAACAATTGCTGAACTTCAGACAGTGCATACCACTCTGGAGGATTTTTTGAAGAAGGGTATGGTCTCTGACGACCTCCTCCGGACCTTCATCTCTCGCCGAGTCAGCCCTCTTCAAAGGCGTGACCACAAGATATGCCACACGCGTGGCGCACTAGATCCTACCCGGATCAGCAAACACGAGCTTGACAAAGCTTCCGTCTTCAGACGGGTAAACGCCATTGCTGCCAATGAGATGTCGGATAAATGGCGGTGGGGTGTAAAGCCATTCTACCGGGAAAAACTTCCTCCACAGGTTAGCTCACCACTTTCCGAATCCACTCTTACTTCATCCGAATAATCCTGGCCTGATCCGGATTCGCATTGTCTTTTTTGTAGCTGTTTGACCGTCAACTTATTGAAGACGGAGATCTTTCCACCAAGGCATGGACACCGGATCTCAGCCCGCCGCGCGAGGGCGAAGAGGATCCGGATTCGGATGACTACTTGCCAATTCCCCGTGCCAAGCCAGTCCGCAAGGGTAAGCAATCAGACATTCACCACCTTTCCGACGAGGAAGATGAAGATTGCTGCATCTTAGAACCCATCGACGCTATTCCGATTTCATGGAAACCACCTCCTTGTGTTCCAGCCAAACAAGATACTGGAGAGGCCTCTCGGAAACGCGCTGAGGCGCCCGAAACAGATGCCCCACAGACAAAAAGAAGGAAGAAGTCCGGCGACAAGCCAAATCGCGTCAAACCGATGCCCACCACCAAGGGGTAACATTGAGCGAACTTTATTTGCTTTCTTCCTCTATTAACCGAGTCATATCTATCCGAGTTAACCGTTTGCTTTACTTTATGCAGTGATGTCCTCATCACCGCGCAGACTCATTCATCCATCTCTTCTCCTATCCCTCCACTGGATACGGCCATGGAAACCCAATTTCCTGACCGAACTGCCACCTCACCAACGCGTGTCACCACTACCAATATTCCCCAGCCGACTCCCATTTCAGAGCCGGTTATCGACTTGGAGTGTGAGGAAACCTCGGCTCCAATCCGAGATTCAAGTTGGCCACGCCCTCTCAAGGAGCTGGAGAAGGAAAAGGCCAAGACATCGGCTACGTCCTCGCCTAAGCCTGATTCCCGCCCTGCTCCTGCAGCTCAAACTGCACTGAACCAAGAGCAGCAGAAGAAGAAGAAGCAGAAGCAGCAACAGCAACAGCAAGTTTCCGAGAAGCAGCACAAGGAGCCACATCCGAAGCAGACTTCTGGTGCGTCACCGCAACCCAAGCCGACTCAGGGTGCCTCTGGCACAACTCCGACTACCTCGGATAAGCAGGTGGTTGCTAGCAAGAAGGTTTCTGCCGCCCCATCAGCGATTCGATTCGGCCAGTCCGCGTCGAATCCGCGCCCTCCGAGCAGCGATAAGCTCGAGTCCGCCAAGCAATTCATTGAAGCTTGGAATGATGCTGACTTTGCCACAGGCTTCTCTACTTCAGCGCCACACCCGGCTGGGCCTAGTCGGATGTTCCAATCCTTACACTCTGTACAGACCTCGGTCACTGAAGCTAACCGGGTGTTCGAGGTAAATTTATCCGAACCTTGCTTTTATTTCAACATAATCAAACAGTACTATACCCAGTCCCCGAGATTCGGGTCGAACGACTGATACTCCTCCGAGTAAGAAAGTCATTCGGCTTGAATCTCTAAAAAAAATTATGATGAATGTTGCCTTAACCGAGGACACCGTGGGACTTCCAGTCCCCGAGTCTCCTTTTCAACTGATTCGGTTAATCTCGGGCCAGTCCCCGAGATTCTTCTGACGCCGTTTGCCTGTTTTCTTTCAGGAAACCATGACCGCTCGCGGCAAGCTCTTTAAGCAGCTCGCCCATCAGCACCAGAAGCTCCAAACTTCCTTCGATGGGCTCTGTCTTGAAATGGACAAGAAAGAAGAAGAGCACAAACGCGCCTTATCCGAGGAAAAATCAGAAGTGACTCGGCTCCAGCGAGAGCTTGACCGAGTTGAAAAAGTGAAGAACAAGGTTAAAGGAGAGCGGGATACGCTGAAGCGTGAAAAAGATACTATCCAGAAGGAGCGGGATACTTTCAAAGCCGGACTTGAGAAGCGGGCCAAACTGGACCAGCAAATTCAAACGACCATAGCCGAATCTGAAGCCGAAGTCAAAGCGGCTAAAGAAGAACTGAGTGCTCACAAAGCGGCCAGTGCGAAATGGCTTGCTGCACTTGCTAGCCTTAATGATGACATGGATCGTAAGTTCACCGAATCCCTTTTTTCTTTCTGCCCTTAACCGATACATATGCTTGTGTTCCTTCTTGCTGAACTCAGTATTAGCTTATTTGTTTGTAGGAGAGTTTACCAGCATCCGGCTTCAAGCCGCCAGGGCTGTGAGAGACGCCCGAGCTGAGAGAGCTAAATTAACCGAGGCTCCACTACCAGAGACATGGGACATCGAAGATCATATCACAGCACTCAAGGCTCGGATTGCTCCTTTGAAGGATTCCCATATTGGTCTGCTCAATGCAAGTCTCAAGGCTCACCGGATCTTATTTCCTGAAGCGCGGCAAGTTGTGCCTGTGGAGGAGCTGATCA
>CAMZMU010000083.1:36131543-36320343 GCA_947311845.1 Poa pratensis | reverse complement strand
TCGTGGTGGTGTCACGGCAGATGCCATGGGTATGGCTTAAGTGTGGGCTCGCTTGGGCGTTGGGGGAACCGGGGAGGGTTTGCGCGCTTATGAAGCACGCATGAAGATCAAACAAGAACCTCGCAGGAAACAACAAGAACAAAGCAAACCAAGAACAGCCAAGAACACCACGATGTACCCTGCTTCGGGGCCCTCTTGTGGAGGTAACACCCCTACTGCAGCTCTAGCCTACTCTCTTATATCTCAAGTGTTTACAAGTACAAAGCGCTCCTCGAGCTGTATGATGAACAATGGAGAGAGCTCCAAGTAGAAGATGAAGCTTGGGGGGAAATGATGCTCACAATCGTCGATCCCTTCACAGGAAGGTGGTGGCGCATATATACAGTAACCGAATTACCCTTTTGCCCCTGGCCGCAGAACAATGGCATGGACAAGGAGAACAGGACAAACACTGGCCACTGTCACTCAGTCCCAGCTCACCCTCTGTCCCCACAGGCTTATCTTTCCTCTTTGAGCTTAAGGCAGTGTAGACCACAGTAGCCTAGCCACTGCCCCTTTCCCGAATTGGCCGAGTCAGCGCCTAGGGGCTTGTGACCCGGAAAACCTGTGGCAGCACCTTGCTGTCTTCTGAGCCCGGTCAGTAACCTTACAGTGCCCGTGACTTTTACTGACATTACTTGGCCCCTGTGCAACATCCGAGTTGCCTACCCGGGTCCTTCCTGACGGATCCGGATAATTAGCCGGCTCTTCTCCTGGATCCGGTTAAACCTCACCGGATCCCCTTTGGTCTTCCTTTTACTCTGGCTTGAAGAGGACTGACCGAATCCCTTGAGATCCGGCCCAAGTGACCCGGCTAATCTTGATCCGGTTAGACCTTAACTGTTCATAACACACATCTTTGCCCTACCCGGGGGCAGCCCCCCGACAGTAGTCCCCGAAGCTGGTATGGTCCTACAGCCTCGGCTGAAGGGCCGTTCCAGATTCAAAACCAACATCATTAACCGGATCACTTCTAGTTGTCACCGAATTTTCCGGGACATTTGGCAGGAAAAGCCTGTGCAAAGCCGTATAACCCGGGTTGTCAGCTCGTTATCCGGATCCACCGGGTACTTGAGTGTATTTGACCAGAAGACCACGTCTCCTCGTTTTCTCCGTTGACCGGCACATAGGATCCGTTCCACCGCTTCCAATTCTGCGGCGTGACCACGTGTGCTTGAAATACACGGCCACAGCAGCTGCCACAGAGTTCCGCGACGCAAGGGATCTAACCGTGCTCCGGTAACCGCGCGGTAGTGGGGGGCAGTTACCGCTGGAGGCTATAAAGAGGGCGCGGTGGTTTTTCCCCGTCTTCTTCCTCTCGACTCCCACTGACCCGCTCCATCGACGCCGCCGCGACCTCGCCATTCAAGGTTGCCGCGCCAGGGACGCACAGCGTACCAGAGCAAGATCACCGGAGCCGCGCCTCGCGCCCATCTCCGCCGTTTCTCCGTCGAATCTCTCCTTCGAGGAACTAGCACTGTAAGTTCTTCCTCCTCGCCATAGCCACCGTGACGAGTTCATACTTTTTGAAATACACACGCCTGTTCTTGCTAGATTGATGCGTATCTAAGCCCATGTCCCTGCCGTAGCATACTCTGCAAACTTTCTGTCCAAGTTTTGTATCAGACTAGCCTAGATAGACTTGTCTCCGTAGGAGCAGTTCAACCATGTTTTTGCCTGTGATTTTCTTTCTTTTTTACTACTGCTGTAGATCTTCCCAACCCTAGAAACTCGCGGAAAGATGTTTGCGATCTCCAACCGCATCACCTTCTCCACCGGACCCGGTTAACCCTACCCGGGATAGGATTAGCCGAGTCACCTTAGATCCGATTCGGCTTTAATGTTATCCGATTCTCCTTTGGTTCCATGGATTCCGAATTTCCTGACCCGGTTATCCTCTTTTTGCTGCAGGACTGATTCGGTTATGGCCAAACTTCCCCCTGGCAGATGGGAAGGATCTGATGTTACCCGGAATGATTTGGAATGGCTACGAGCCACCCGGCGTATAACGCCGCAAGTTATATGCCGCAGACCCGGAAAAGAACTCGCGCCGGCCCCCGAACCCGGTGAGCGCGTGGTATTCATAGCGCATTTCGAGCGCGGGTTCGGATTGCCTGCTAGTGACTTCTTTCGGGCCTTTCTGGACTTTTCGGACTACAACTTCACCATCTCCCGGCGAACGCCTTCGTCTCTTTATCAGCTTTCACTTCCTTCTGCGAAGGCTATCTCGGCCTCTGGCCGAGTGTGGATATATGGGCCAAATACTTCCACCTCCGCAAGCATACCATTCCAGGTACCAAGCCGAAACAACTGACTGCTTGCGGTTCGGTTAGCATCACGCCAAGGCAGGGATCCACCTTTCCCCGTGTCACTGGCCTAGACACGGTCAAGAAGTGGCAAAGGACCTTCCTTTATGTGAAGAGTGCTGAGGGCCATGATGCCCTCAATCTGCCCGAGTTCAGGATGGAGCCGCCCACAGCCGAACTGAACTTCGGTTACAATCCGGCTGAAACAATTGCTGAACTTCAGACAGTGCATACCACTCTGGAGGATTTTTTGAAGAAGGTATGATCTCTGACGACCTCCTCCGGACCTTCATCTCTCGCCGAGTCAGCCCTCTTCAAAGGCGTGACCACAAGATATGCCACATGCGTGGCGCACTAGATCCTACCCGGATCAGCAAACACGAGCTTGACAAAGCTTCCGTCTTCAGACGGGTAAACGCCATTGCTGCCAATGAGATGTCGGATAAATGGCGGTGGGGTGTAAAGCCATTCTACCGGGAAAAACTTCCTCCACAGGTTAGCTCACCACTTTCCGAATCCACTCTTACTTCATCCGAATAATCCTGGCCTGATCCGGATTCGCATTGTCTTTTTTGTAGCTGTTTGATCGTCAACTTATTGAAGACGGAGATCTTTCCACCAAGGCATGGACACCGGATCTCAGCCCGCCGCGCGAGGGCGAAGAGGATCCGGATACGGATGACTACTTGCCAATTCCCCGTGCCAAGCCAGTCCGCAAGGGTAAGCAATCAGACATTCACCACCTTTCCGACGAGGAAGATGAAGATTGCTGCATCTTAGAACCCATCGACGCTATTCCGATTTCATGGAAACCACCTCCTTGTGTTCCAGCCAAACAAGATACTGGAGAGGCCTCTCGGAAACGCGCTGAGGCGCCCGAAACAGATGCCCCACAGACAAAAAGAAGGAAGAAGTCCGGCGACAAGCCAAATCGCGTCAAACCGATGCCCACCACCAAGGGGTAACATTGAGCGAACTTTATTTGCTTTCTTCCTCTATTAACCGAGTCATATCTATCCGAGTTAACCGTTTGCTTTACTTTATGCAGTGATGTCCTCATCACCGCGCAGACTCATTCATCCATCTCTTCTCCTATCCCTCCACTGGATACGGCCATGGAAACCCAATTTCCTGACCGAACTGCCACCTCACCAACGCGTGTCACCACTACCAATATTCCCCAGCCGACTCCCATTTCAGAGCCGGTTATCGACTTGGAGTGTGAGGAAACCTCGGCTCCAATCCGAGATTCAAGTTGGCCACGCCCTCTCAAGGAGCTGGAGAAGGAAAAGGCCAAGACATCGGCTACGTCCTCGCCTAAGCCTGATTCCCGCCCTGCTCCTGCAGCTCAAACTGCACTGAACCAAGAGCAGCAGAAGAAGAAGAAGCAGAAGCAGCAACAGCAACAGCAAGTTTCCGAGAAGCAGCACAAGGAGCCACATCCGAAGCAGACTTCTGGTGCGTCACGTCACCGCAACCCAAGCCGACTCAGGGTGCCTCTGGCACAACTCCGACTACCTCGGATAAGCAGGTGGTTGCTAGCAAGAAGGTTTCTGCCGCCCCATCAGCGATTCGATTCGGCCAGTCCGCGTCGAATCCGCGCCCTCCGAGCAGCGATAAGCTCGAGTCCGCCAAGCAATTCATTGAAGCTTGGAATGATGCTGACTTTGCCACAGGCTTCTCTACTTCAGCGCCACACCCGGCTGGGCCTAGTCGGATGTTCCAATCCTTACACTCTGTACAGACCTCGGTCACTGAAGCTAACCGGGTGTTCGAGGTAAATTTATCCGAACCTTGCTTTTATTTCAACATAATCAAACAGTACTATACCCAGTCCCCGAGATTCGGGTCGAACGACTGATACTCCTCCGAGTAAGAAAGTCATTCGGCTTGAATCTCTAAAAAAAATTATGATGAATGTTGCCTTAACCGAGGACACCGTGGGACTTCCAGTCCCCGAGTCTCCTTTTCAACTGATTCGGTTAATCTCGGGCCAGTCCCCGAGATTCTTCTGACGCCGTTTGCCTGTTTTCTTTCAGGAAACCATGACCGCTCGCGGCAAGCTCTTTAAGCAGCTCGCCCATCAGCACCAGAAGCTCCAAACTTCCTTCGATGGGCTCTGTCTTGAAATGGACAAGAAAGAAGAAGAGCACAAACGCGCCTTATCCGAGGAAAAATCAGAAGTGACTCGGCTCCAGCGAGAGCTTGACCGAGTTGAAAAAGTGAAGAACAAGGTTAAAGGAGAGCGGGATACGCTGAAGCGTGAAAAAGATACTATCCAGAAGGAGCGGGATACTTTCAAAGCCGGACTTGAGAAGCGGGCCAAACTGGACCAGCAAATTCAAACGACCATAGCCGAATCTGAAGCCGAAGTCAAAGCGGCTAAAGAAGAACTGAGTGCTCACAAAGCGGCCAGTGCGAAATGGCTTGCTGCACTTGCTAGCCTTAATGATGACATGGATCGTAAGTTCACCGAATCCCTTTTTTCTTTCTGCCCTTAACCGATACATATGCTTGTGTTCCTTCTTGCTGAACTCAGTATTAGCTTATTTGTTTGTAGGAGAGTTTACCAGCATCCGGCTTCAAGCCGCCAGGGCTGTGAGAGACGCCCGAGCTGAGAGAGCTAAATTAACCGAGGCTCCACTACCAGAGACATGGGACATCGAAGATCATATCACAGCACTCAAGGCTCGGATTGCTCCTTTGAAGGATTCCCATATTGGTCTGCTCAATGCAAGTCTCAAGGCTCACCGATCTTATTTCCTGAAGCGCGGCAAGTTGTGCCTGTGGAGGAGCTGATCAGAGACCTGGACCAAGCCATGACCCGGCTACAGAAGTGGAGGTCTTCGTCCGCCCGCGCTGGTGCTGATGCAGCTTTGTTATTCATCATGTCTTGGTATGAGCTGATTGATCTTGCCAAAGTGCGCTCCTTTCGCGAGGGTTCTTCATGGGCTTCAGATCCCAACCGGATCAAGATCCGTGAAGAAGCCGCCAACTTTATGGCCGAATTTGCACGCACCAAGCATCTTGATCTGGAGGCTCCAGTCTACTCGGATGGAGAAGACACTGAAGAAGAGGAATCGGATGATGCCTCCGCTGAAGAATACGCCGATTCTGAGGGCGGGTCTGATGAAGAAGAAAATCCAGCAAGGTACCAGCCTCCGACTCGGCCAAGCTCACCGAACAAACTCCAACCGAGTCTCCTGTGATTCCAGCCACTAACTTGACTGTGATCACTAAACAGGCTTCACCTGATCCGGATATTCCCGAATCCGCCCATCCTTCAAGCTCTCCAGTCAAGATTACTTCCGAAGTGCCACCATCTTCTGAGTCTGCTCCAGCAACAGAACCTCCCGTAACCGCGTCCACTTCAACCGAAGCACCCGTAGCTGAAGCCCGTGCCCCCGAAGCTCCGCTAACCGAAGCTCCTACCACAGGAGTTCCTGCAACCGAAACTCCTATGACCGAGTCCGCCGCGACCGAGTCCGCTGCACCCTGAAGTACTTAACAAAAACATTAAATCCCCGGTATGCCGGGAGCAGATGTAATAGACTATTTTAAGTTCTTTCGAGACTATGCTTATCATGCTTAACGCGATCCGGACAAGGTTTATGTTGGATCATCTTAAACCGAGTCCCCGAGTTTGTTTTCTTGTTTACTACTTTTGCCAAATCTTTGCTCTTGTCTACCTCTTTGGGTGTTTTGACAGTCGAGTCACAAGATAGGAATCATAGCATACAATACTTGAAACGCACGAGTTGTGGTTTAGAATCATTCAACATAAACGAAAAAAGAAATAACAGGGGTTAGTAAACGACATGTGCCGAATCGGTTTTGGACCGAGTCCCCGTGTCCATTTTCATGTTTCCCATATTCCTCATCTCTGCTCTTGACTACCATTTTGGTGTTTGTCAGTCGAGTCACGAGATCAACAACACAACATACATTACTTGAAGCTTAGAACAAGGTTCAAAGCGATTCGGCACACGAACGGCAAAAAACAAAACAGTAATAAACAACACATGCATAAGGACGAAGCAGTCCCCGAGTCCAGACTCGGATTACCGCGATTTCATTCATGATAAATTGAAATACATACATTGCGCCCTTTAAGAGTAGAAGGGTCGAAGCAGAGCTACATTCCAAGGTCGCTTGGTTTCCTGTCCGGGTCTGTCCAAGCCATCCTCCCTTGATTCCTGTGCATCTACAAGGTAGTACGAATCATTGTGCATAGCCTTGCTCACAATGAATGGTCCCTCCCATGGAGGTGACAATTTGTGTCGGCCTTTGCTGCGCTGCACCAGCCTCAGCACTAGATCACCCTCATGAAACACTCGAGGACTGATCTTTCGGCTATGATAACGCCTGAGATTTTGCTGGTATATTGCTGTCCGAGACAGGGCCAATTCTCTTGCTTCCTCTAGCAGATCCACTGCATCTTCCCGGGCCTCCTTTGCCTCGGTTTCAGTGTACATTGCCACCCTTGGTGCATCATATTCTATGTCAGTGGGTAGGACAGCTTCTGCCCCATAAACCAGAAAGAATGGCGTATAGCCTGTTGACCGATTCGGTGTAGTCCTTAGACCCCATAGAACTGATGGGATTTCATCTATCCAGCACCCCGGAGTTTTCAACAATGGTTCAATGAGACGAGCCTTGATGCCGGCTAACACTAGAGCATTTGATCTTTCCACTTGTCCATTGGACTCTGGATGTGCCACTGAGGCTATGTCTAACCGGATCCCCTTATTCATGCAGAATCGGGCAAACTCTCCGACAGCAAAGTTTGTGCCGTTATCCGAGATGATGCTATGAGGGTATCCGTATCTCAAAATGATTTCTTTCAAGAAGATTACAGCCGAACGGCCATCCACTTTCCGTATTGGTTTCACCTCTATCCACTTGGTGAACTTATCCACCATCACCAGCATATGTGTCATGTTGCCCCTAGCCGGCTTGAAATCTCCCACCATATCCAAACACCACACCGCAAATGGCCAAGTAATAGGAATTGTCTTCAGTGCCGATGCGGGTAAGTGTGTTTGCTTAGCAAATCTCTGGCATCCTTCGCACCTGCGGACTATGTCCTCCGCATCTGCATGAGCAGTGGGCCAATAAAATCCATGCCGGAACACTTTAGCCACCAGGGCTCTTGTACTGCAATGATGTCCACATTCACCTTGGTGTATCTCTAGGAGCATCTCCTTGCCCTCTGCTGGCTCCACGCAGCGCTGCAACACCTCGGTTACACTTCTTTTGTATAACTCCTTGTTGATGATGGTATAAGCCTTGGATCTCCTCTGGACACGCCTAGCCTTGGTCTCATCGCTTGGCAAGCTTCCTTCCTCGATGAACTTCATGATCTCTTCAGCCCACTCTGGTACTGGATGCAAAGGGAACAAGTGCTCATTTTCTTCCACAGGTTTGGCCGCCATTATTTCTTCTATCAGCTTCTGCCCATTCCCCACAATCCGGTTATCCTCATCTTCATCTCTGCTCCTCTTTCCCAAGACTCGGTTAGCATTTCCGAATCTGTGTGAGCAGTCCCCGAGTCCGGGCATGCCGTCCCCGGGTCTTCCTCGATATACTCCACATCAACATTCATAGGAATAGCTTCGGATTCTTGCTTGGGAATAAAAATCGACTCGGAATCAGGCGAAGGTTTGATTGAAGGGACCCTTAGATGATTCAAGGATATTCCGGGTGGGATTGCCTCCCTAGACGACCCGAGTTTTGACAGAACATCTGCAGCTTGGTTTTCCAGCCGAGGTATATGCTTGTACTCAGCCTTCAAAAAATCCCGAAATTTTCTGAACATGAAACCGATACAGTGCCATATTGGCGTCAAGAGCATCCCAATTTCCAGAAGATTGCTGCACGACCAAATCCGAATCACCGAAACACTCAATCCGGCGAACGCCGATGTCCCGAGCCACATTAAGCCCATGGATCAGTGCCTCATACTCGGCTACATTGTTTGACGCTGAGAAATGAATCTGCAATACATATCGCAATTGATCCTGTTTTGGTGATGTGAGCACCACCCCAGCACCTAGCCCGATTTTGCATTTGGAACCGTCAAAGTGCAACCTCCAGTAATTGTAATCCGGTTTAGGTGGTTCATATTGCATCTCAGCCCAGTCACAAAGGAAATCCGGCAAAGCCTGAGACTTGATAGCATCTCTTCTCTCATAATGCGGTGTGTAAGGAGACACTTCTATCGCCCATTTGGCAACTCGGCCAGTTGCATCTTTGCACCCAATGATCTCCGCAATTGGAGCTTCACATACCACTGTAATCGGATGCTCTTGAAAGTAGTGTTTCAACTTCTTGACCGCCAGGTACACACCATATGTCATCTTTTGGTAGTGAGGATAATTTTGCTTCGAAGTTGAGATCACCTCACTCAAATAGTACACCGGCCTCTGCACAGATTTACCATCCTCTTCTCGCTCTACCACCATGACCACACTTACGACCCGGTTAGTGGCCGCAATGTAAAGTAGCATTGGCTCATTCGGCAAAGGTGATGCCAAAACTGGAGCAGTGGACAACATCTTTTTTAATTCGTTGAAAGCCGAATCTGCTTGCGGGGTCCACGTGAACCCGGTGCTCTTTTTCATTAACTGATACAAGGGCAAGGCTTTTTCTCCTAGCCGACTCACAAACCGACTCAACGAGGCTAAACACCCGGTGAATTTTTGTACATCTTTTAGACATTTAGGCAATTTCATTCTTTCTATGGCTCGGATCTTAGCCGGATTCACCTCAATACCTCGGCTCGATACAAGGAAACCAAGCAACTTTCCAGCTGGGACACCAAAGGTGCACTTGTCCGGATTCAATTTTAACCGATATTTTCTCAAGTTCACAAATGTTTCCTCGAGATCCTCGAGGAGAGTACGTTTTTCTTTTGTTTTGATGACAATGTCATCCACATACACCTGCACATTTTTACCCATTTGAGAATGCAAGCACTTTTGCATACATCTCTGATAAGTTGCACCAGCATTTCTCAAACCGAAACACATGACACGATAGCAATACGCCCCATACGGGGTAATAAAAGCAGTCTTTATTTGATCTTTAGGGTTCAGTGGTATCTGGTGAAAACCAGAGTACGCATCAATAAAAGACAACAACTCACACCCAGCAGTAGAATCGATCACTTGATCAATCCGAGGCAAAGGAAATGGATCCTTTGGACACGCCTTGTTTAGGTTGGTGAAATCGATGCACATGCGCCACACCTTGACCACAGCTGGTTCGTCCTTCTTCTTCTCTACTAGAACTGGATTAGATATCCAGTCCGGATGCAACACCTCCATAATGAATCCGGCTGCCAGCAGCTTAGCCAGCTCATCGAGCACCACCTTTCTTCGATCATCTGAAAGCCGCCGAGTCGGTTGCCTAACCGGTTTCACATCCGGCCTGACAAACAAAGAATGCTCTGCCAACTCCCTCGGAACACCAGGCAGGTCCTTAGCTGACCATGCAAAGATATCCCGATTCTCACGGAGGAAGTGACAGAGCGCGCTTTCCTATTTCTCACCCAGCCGGCACCAATGATGGCCATGCGCTCCGGGTTCTCCGGGTCAATGGGGATCTTCTTCGTCTCCTTGGGCACCTCAAATGTTGCACCCGCATCCGGATTAGTCATGGCCAGCACGCCGAGCTGAGCTGACTTCGCCATTGCCACCACCTCGTGCATCTTGCTCTTTTCAGCTTGTATCACCAGTGATTCAGCTAAGTTAGAACCAACTGTAGCACACTGTATGGCCTTCTTGTAGTCTCCCGCAACGGTGATAACACCATTCGGGCCAGGCATTTTCATCTTGAGGTAGGCCACATGAGTAGATATCATGAACTTGGCTAATGCTGGCCTGCCAAGCAGAGCATGGTATGGGCTTTCCAAATCCACCACCTCGAACTCGAGACTCTCAAGTCTGTGATTGTCCCTGGTACCGAACAACACATCTACCCAGATCTTACCCATGGGGGAACAAGATACCCCGGGTACTATGCCATGGAAAGTACAGCTGCTCTGTTGCAACTGATTCGGCGAAATACCCAACTTGACCATTGTGTCCCGATACATGATGTTTATGGCACTGCCATTGTCGACCAAGACTCGGCTAAATTTCACGTTCAGCTTGGGTCCAACCAAAGTTGGATCCACCACCAGTGCATAGTTCCCTGGGCTTGGCATGATCCTTGGGTTATCCGCCCTGCTCCAAGTGATCTCCTGCTCAGACCAGTTCAAGTACTTTGGAACTGCTGGCATCACGGCATTCACCTCCTTTGCTCGTCTCAACTGACTTTTCTTGTCAGTTGGCTCGGTCACGAAAACCACATAACTCTGATGTGCTTCCTTGTAATCATTCCCAGGGTATCCACCTTGCCTACTTGGGCCATCACCATTGTCACTGCCTCCCATGTTCACCAGGTTAACCGGCTTCGTTGCTGCTGGCCTTGGAGTTCCAGCGTTGACCGGGGTCGCATTGGCTCCGGTTAGCGGCATGTTTGGCCTGAAATTCGGTCTAGGAGCGCCTCTCTGAGGTGGTCCTCTTTGACCTTCCGCCTGAATGCGGTGATGCCAACTACAGTTCCGGGTCGAATGATTAGCCGGTTTGCGCGGATCAGTGGTGTGATAACAGCAAGGCCCATCCAATCTGGACTCAAAAGTCAGAGGTGGACTTGGTCCCTCCCACACTTTCTTCGGCCAGGCACCTTGATTCGGCCTCCAAGCCGGACCATCAGTTTTCTGCCTCTGCGCATCTCCTCCACCGGGTTGATCCATGTTTACTGCAGCAACTTGATCCGAACCATACCTGTAATCCGGATCTCTTCTCTTGTAACCGAATTCATGTCGGTCACTGGGCCTTAATGGCCCAACTCGGTTATTAACCGGTTGCCTCCTGTTTGCTCCCACTGCATCCAATGCGGGCTGTGTTGGATCACCCAGCGCATACGTGTCTGCTATCCGGATCATATCTGCCAGGGTTTTCGGCATATCTCTTTGGAGTTTCTGCCAAAGTGGGTACCATGCCTGCATCCCTGTGCAAACCATGAAATGGCCTGCTCCTCCACTACACCTTCGCAAGAATTGCGCATGTTGCTCCACCGAGTCAAATACTCTCGGTCTGTCTCCCTCTCTTCCTGCTTGCATGCAGCCAGGAGCTGAGGTCGGTTTGGCCTCTTGTAGGTGCTGGAGAAGTTGCTGTTAAACGCCTGTTCCAAATCCATCCAACAATTGATACTACCCGGCAAGTTATTCAGCCAGATTCGGGCTGGACCTTCTAACATATGCGGGAGATACCGGACCGCCCATCGGCGATTGCCCCCCGCAATGTGCACTGATGATACATAGTCCGTCAGCCAATCCTGTGGCTTGGTGCTGCCATTATACGGCTTCGTGTTGCGGCCGAGCTGGAACAACGGCACACTTGGCTCATTCATTATCCGAGGTCCAAAGCATGGTGGACCCGGTGGGCCTTGCTCTTCCAGCTTCTCGGACTGGTAGATTCTGTCCAACTTGAGACGCTGATCATCCGGATCCAACATCCGAGGCCCCAGTCTCGACGCCAATGCATTGTCATACGTCTGGTATCCGGCTCGCGCCATAGCCGAATTGCCATCGTCGTAGCGGTAGCCCACCTGGCCACCACTTTGCTGCTGCACCTGCCATCACCTGCTGTCCGGGTGGCGAGGTGGTTGACCTCGGCCAGCCGAATTTCCCCTTCCAGTACCCGGATTGCCTTGACCACCACTGTTTCTGTCTTGTCCACCTTTTCCTTGGGCTGCAAGCTGCTTGCTCGCATATACCGCATCATAAGTTTGCAGCTGCTTGCTCTTACCCGAGTTCACACTTTGAGCTCGGTCAATCACAACATGCGGAGAGGACGCTTGCCCCTTAGATTTCTGGCTAGCAGCCCTAACCGAGACAACTACCCGGGAACCACCAGCATCCGGATTAGCTTTCCGGTAGGCCTCATTCTGCCTGTTGCACACATCCACTAGCTCATTCACTCTCTCCGCCTGCTTGCGCCAAGCATCCCCGGTCAGGTTACTTAACTCGGCTCGTGCTGCTGCTGCAGCCCTAAGATTCTTAGCCGGGGAGCTATAAACCGGCTTGCCTGTTCCGGACCTATGACTAGTGGCTTTACTTGAGCTTGAACCTGCAGCTCTAGCCAACTCGTCATTGAGGTCCTTGCCTCTGTTACGCAGCTCGGCTTTCTTGCGCGAGCGGTGCACTACAGGAGTAAAGCCATCTGTGATACCATTGGCAGCATTGTATTCTCTCAGATCTCTATCAAACTCTTGCCTAGACTCTATCACTAACCGAGCCTCTTTTTGCAACCTCAGGCGCTCTGCCTCTAGCTGAGCTACAGTAAGATCAACATTTGCTCCAGGAGCCACTGGCCGAGCTAGCTTTTCCAAGATACCCTCTAAGGAAGCATCCCTGCTTGACATGCCAAGGGGACCAACCGGATCGGGTTTCTCCTTAGGAACTTAGCTGTCCGGGTCGGCTTGTCAGCCGGATCGACCGGCGTGGCCAGCTCCTCTGGCACGCTCGCGCTGGCACCTCCTTTGCCAGCAGCAGCGTTTGCGGCAGCCACCATGACCTCCACGCTGCTCCCAGGGCGAGCGCTACGCCCTCCGCGAGCTGCGCGGAAAGAAGGAGGATCCGCAGCCACGAGCACCTGCGCCGGGTACTCGCGAACTGGCTCGGTGGCGACGTAGGTGACGAAGCTGCCCAGCGTCATGAGGAAGCCATCGCGGGGAAGGCTTGTTGGAGAAGCACCCCGCGTTGTCGCTGATGAAGTTGAACTCGCCGAGCTTGCACACGAGCCCGGAGAGGACCCGCTCGCCGGCACCAGTGACGGAGCCCGTCCGGATGGAAACCCCAGCCAACGCCAATGCTTGCCCCACGGTGGGCGCCAACTGTCGTGGTGGTGTCACGGCAGATGCCATGGGTATGGCTTAAGTGTGGGCTCGCTTGGGCGTTGGGGGAACCGGGGAGGGTTTGCGCGCTTATGAAGCACGCATGAAGATCAAACAAGAACCTCGCAGGAAACAACAAGAACAAAGCAAACCAAGAACAGCCAAGAACACCACGATGTACCCTGCGGGGCCCTCTTGTGGAGGTAACACCCCTACTGCAGCTCTAGCCTACTCTCTTATATCTCAAGTGTTTACAAGTACAAAGCGCTCCTTGAGCTGTATGATGAACAATGGAGAGAGCTCCAGTAGAAGATGAAGCTTGGGGGGAAATGATGCTCACAATGTCGATCCCTCACAGGGAAGGTGGTGGCCAATATACAGTAACCGAATTACCCTTTTGCCCCTGGCCGCAGAACAATGGCATGGACAAGGAGAACAGGACAAACACTGGCCACTGTCACTCAGTCCAGCTCACCCTCTGTCCACCACAGGCTTATCTTTCCTCTTTGAGCTTAAGGCAGTGTAGACCACAGTAGCCTAGCCACTGCCCCTTTCCCGAATTGGCCGAGTCAGCGCCTAGGGGCTTGTGACCCGGAAAACCTGTGGCAGTACCTTGCTGTCTTCTGAGCCTCGGTCAGTAACATTACAGTGCCCGTGACTTTTACTGACATTACTTGGCCCCTGTGCAACATCCGAGTCCCTACCCGGGTCCTTCCTGACGGATCCGGATAATTTAGCCGGCTCTTCTCCCTTGGATCCGGTTAAGCCTCACCGGATCCCCTTTGGTCCTTCCTTTTACTCTGGCTTGAAGAAGGACTGACCGAATCCCTTGAGATCCGGCCCAAGTGACCCGGCTAATCTTGATCCGGTTAGACCTTAACTCTTCATAACACACCATCTTTGCCCTACCCGGGGGCAGCCCCCCGACAGTCCCCGTTGATGACGAAGGTCCCATCCGAATTGATCCAGCAAGCGCCACTATCAGCCCACGTGGGCGCCAACTGTCGTGGTGGGAACACGCAGATGCCTAGGGTAGGCTTATTCTGGGGCCGAACGTACGCTTGAGGATTCGGGGAGGTTGTGTGCTAAGAGCACACACGAACAAACAGACGAACACAAGGATTTACCCTGCTTCGGGCTCTCGTGAGGAGATAAACCCCTACTGCAGCATCTAGCCTACTTTGGTGTATTTCTCCTCTGTATACGGTGTGTACAAATGCTCCTCGAGCTGTAAGTCTAAATATGCCTCGTGTGCTAAGCAGCACAGAACCAGCAGAGAGAGAGAGAGCAGGGGGGAAAATGAGCTCCCGGGGGGAATGAGCCCAAGGGGCTCCCGTGCGCGGCTGCCTTCATCTCCTCCCCCTGGTGCTCTTTATATAGAGAGAGCCCAGGGGACATGCAGGGGACAGGGGACAAACATCACTGTACACTGTTCACTGTAGCTGACTTGACCAATGGGGTCTTGTCACACTGTAGCAGCGTCACTGTAGTTGTACTCTTGTCACATCCTGGGCACTGTAGCCATGCTGGCTGTGTCATCGTTTTGTCCACTTGTGCTTGTCTCCTGGAGAATGGCAGAGGAATCCTGTACTCGCCGATGTAGGATGCTGGGATGACTCGGTTGGGGATACGCCGGGGTAAAGGTAGCAGCCGAGGTAACCCGTCTCGGTTCGATCCGAGGCGCGGGACACGCTGGCCTGCTGCCGAGGCTGGAGCAACGCCTTGCCCCGCTCCGACACTGGAGCAACACCTCGGCCTGCCAGAGGACAACCAGCCTCGTCCGCTCCGGACTGAAGACCTCGGTCGAGCTGTGCTCTGGCGATACCTCGGTCCACCGAGAGAAAGGAACGGGCCCATCCGAGACGTGAACACTCCGGCCTGCCCGAGACGCTGAAGATGTTGGCCCATGAGCTGAAGAGCTCGTTCCGCTGGAGAGAGCTGGAGCGTCGGTCGACGTTGAGTTTGATCCGTCGAAGCGAGAGTACGCGCGGGACGTGGCGTTGGCAGCTCGGTCCAACCGAGACTGGCGAGGCCCATCCGAGGTGCGCCGATGGCTCGGTCCATCTGACGCCGCACTGTTTCGGCCCACCGAGGCTGTCTTGGCCTGCCGAAGCAAGAGGCGATGGCCTGCCGGGACAGGGCATCTCGGCCCACGCGAGATGGACAGATTCGGTCGGCTGGGAGCTCCGGTTAACCTAGACAAGATGGCCCGCCCGAGGCAGGGAGATGTCGGCCCAGCCTGGGAACTCGGCCCAAACCGAGTTATGCTGCCTCGGTCCTTTTTCCTTTATCCTTTATCATTATTTCTTTGCTGCCTCTTCTACTAGCTCCACTAAATCACCAGCTTTGGTATACCCGGGGTCACATCCCCGACACTTTGCCTTGCGCATTCCACTTGAGCTAGATGATGACGATCTTGATCTCTTCAAGTGGACCACTTTTCTTGATTTGCTCTTGCTAGCACATGCTTGATGAAGACATCTCCAAATGCTCCCCCATACTCCATTATGGGAGAGCCTCGCTAATCTCCGTCTTCATGTATCCACTTGCGCTTCATATTCTTCTCTTGATATAGATGATGGCTTGGAGATAAACATGAAACATGAAGTTCACTCAATCTTCTTTTCCAAGCCATGCTTGCAATAAGCTCAACTCTTCTCATGACCATTCTTCATATAAACCCTTGGATGGAACCTTGGTCATCATGTAATCTTCTAGAGTCCAACACATGAACTCCAATCTTTTCCTATGGATAAGATCTACAAGTATATCTCAAAGCAAACATTAGTCCATAAGGATTGTCATTAATTACCAAAACCACGCATGGGGCAACATATGCACTTTCATATGACTAGGTAAAATATTAAGTTTATCTTGGCGTTTCAGTGATAGCTAATGAAAGAAAAGGATGTCCGACATCCTCTATGCCTCAGCCATAGATTCTATTAGACTGAAAGCTCGACTTGGTGTGACCAAAGTTCTCGGTTGAAGAACGGGTTCTAGAGTGATCCCTAGGTGGATCAATGAACAAACATTAAGGATATCCTTCAGTGTCTAAAGAGAACTAAGGATATGTTTTCTAGTATGGGTTAAGAGTGAAAAGACAACTTGCCGTAAAAGGGTTACGATGATGCAAGTTATGACACTAACCCACACGACTAGAAATCTCATACTGGAAAAGCCCTTTATTTTGAAGAAACACGTGGTTAGCTTGCGAAGTCGCATATGAATGCATTGTTGCATAATCTACATAGGTATAGGAATATATGGCTACTTCAGAAGTAGCGAGTGTGGTTGGACTGAGCGGTTTTCCCGAGCATGCGTGGTTTCCCTTAATAGATCTCTTAGACTTTTAAGGCCCATGCTACACGAAGTTTCGAGTCTCACTCCATAAACAAACATATATTTCACCGTTATCATAAGATACGGGATGATGTCAAACTAGGTGACATAGAAGTGTTGCAAAGCACATACAGATCTCAATATGGAGATTTGTTGACTGAATTCCTTTTCCACGAGACAAGCATGCACCATATTCTTATAGGTGTTAAGCTTTTACCAAGTTGTAAACTAGATTAAATTGTACTCTAGTGCAAGTGGGAGACTGAAGGAGATATGCCCTAGAGGAAATTAATAAAGATATTTTATTTGTCATATCTCAATTGTTCATAATACATTTTGTATCATGCTATAATTGTATTAAGCGGAAACATTAATACACGTGTGATACGTAAAAAACAGGTCCCTAGTAGCCTCTTAACTAGTCCACTGGGCAACCGATGATCAAGGTTTCCTTATCATGGACATTTATGTCAATTGACAATGGAGTCATGTCATTAGGTGAATGATGTGATGGACACACACCCAAGATATATAGAAATGTAGTGTTCATACCTTTGACCGTGAGATCGTATTTAATCGCTGCTTCTGGAAGGTACTTTGATTTCATCAAACGTCATGTCTTATCTAGCGTGACGATAAAGGTGTCCCTTTCGTGTATCCGAAGGAAGTGGTCGAGGCGAATGATCAAGAGCAGGATTTGCCAATCCACATAGCAAGATAGATACTCTGGGCCCACTCGGTGAGATTACATCAATAAGCTTGCAAGCATGTGACTAGGTCACGGGGATGTAATATCACAGACGAGTAAAGATAGAATTGTCAAGTGACGAGATCAAGCTTGGTAATCGTGATACCGGAGAACGAGTCTCGGACAATCTAAGTATCGCTAGGCAAAAGGTTGAAACCGGACGTCTAAGGTTCAAACGATAAAAAGACATTCGTGGACGAACAGGGGCTATCACGGCAGTCCAGCCACCGCTGATAGTAATTGATCGGACAACGTGTCTCAATCATGTCTGAAGTGATCCCGAACCGCACACTTAAGGGTAGGTGATGTTTATATAAGATTGGATATCAAAGAGAAAATAGAGAAGGGTTCCGGAATGGTTCCGGGACATATCCGACGGAGTTCGGGGGCCGACGAAATGGTTTTCGGAGCCAGAATAAATTAGATAATATGTATTTAATATTAATTAGTGTAATTAATCGTTAAATATATTTTATTTTATTTATTTTCGAATTTTTATAGGCAGCCCACTTTAAATGGGTCTTGACCAAAGGGAAAAGGCCCATAGGGGGGAAACTTCCCCCCTTGGTGCGGTTTGGGAGGGGGCTGCGCTAGGTGGGCCAAATGGGGCCCACCTAGGGCCGGCGCACCCAATTGGGGCGTGGTGCCATGTGGGGATTAGTCCCACATGGCTTAGCCACCAAGGGTGACACCCCTCCTCCTTCTTTAAATAGGGATTCCCCCTTGCCTTGGAAATTGGCACCATCCTCTTTCTTTCTCTCATCCGTTTAAGTTGTAGCTCCGCAAATGGGCTACGCACAGTTGATAGAGTTCTCTCCACCATACGCACACCGCCGTGCTGCTGGGTCCAAGTCTTCTGCTTCCGCTGCTTTGCTGGATCGGAGCCCGGAGGTTGTCATCTTCTCCGTACGTGTGTAAGCTCTGCGAGGTGCCACGCTTGGGGCACTTGGAGGAGTTCGTCTTCACCACCTTGAGGTCGGCGCCGCTGTCGTCTTCGCTGCCCGTCTTCATCACGCGTCGTCATCGAACCAGATCTTTTGATCGTCGATGCTTACGGTCTACAAGGGTATGTACACCGTTCCCTCCGTTACTTTATATCTGCATAGTAATAGATCCTTAGGAATTTTTTTGTTTTCTGCCTACGATCCCCTTCAGGATTGGCCGTGTCCTAGCTGGTGTCTCGCCATTGGTGCCGACTTCGTTGTCCGACCTAACTGTCAATCTGAATCAAACATAATACTACTTTTTAATGTAATGGCTGACACTGTCTGTCAGGACACCGAACATAAAGGTCTCAAGACGACCTATAAACTAACCAAGCGACCTATCATCTTTCATAACTTTTTAATGTACGTCTCCAAGGGTACACGGAGGAATAAATTGAAACGGCGGTCAAGCCGACTCCAGGAAGTTGTCGCGATCGAACGGTGCTCCCGTAGGCCGGCACGCTCGCTAGGCCGACGACATGACACTCCCATGAAGGTTCGTCCGGTGCCAACAGTACGCGTGACCGACGACGTCTTCTAACAGCATGACGACTTTAATGCACGACTAATACCACCCTCTCACGTCATTAACTATAACAACATATTATAATTTTTTATGTTCGCGTTACCATGATCAGATCTGGCAGGCTATTTTTTTCTCCGTTCTTTTCTTACGCCGACTCCAGGAATTGGACGTCATCGGACGGTGCATTATGTCGGAGAAGCCAACATCGGTTGCTCCCCAAGGGGTCATGGAGTCAGCGTGATCAAACGGTGCATTAAGACGGACAAGCCTAGGCCGACACGCCTCGCTAGACCAATGACCTGACACTCCCATGAGGGTTTTTCCGGAGCCAACAGTAGGCCTGACCGACGACGTCTTCTAACCGGTATGACAAGTTTTCTTTTTTTGAAAACTAACCGGTATGACGACTTTAGTGCACAACTCATACAGCCCTCTTTCATCATTAAATACAATGACACGTTAGGATTTTCTTCATGTTCACGTTAGCATGACCAGACCTGGCAGACTATATTTTGTTCTCGCGTTTTCATCTTACGCCGACTCCAGGGAGTCGGCGTGTGATCGGATGGTGTATTCAGACGGAGGAGTCAGCGTGATAAAACGATGCATTAAGACGGAGAAGCCTAGGCTGACACGCCTCGCTAGACCGACGACCTGACACTCCCATGAGGGTTTTTTCCGCAGCCAACAGTAGGCCTAACCAACGATGTCTTCTTAACTGGTATGCCAACTTTTTTGTAAACTAACCGGTATGACGACTTTAGTGCACGACTCTTACAACCCTCTCTCCTCATTAAATACAATGACATGTTAGGGTTGACCAGATCTGGCAGATTATATTTTGTTCTCGCGTTTTCATCTTACGCCGACTCCAGGGAGTCGGCGTGTGATCGGACAACGTATTAAGTCGGAGAAGGTACCATCGTTGGCTCCCCTAGGGCACACCTCGCTAGGTCGTCATCGGATGGTGCATTAAGACAGAGAAGCCAACATCATTTGCTCCCCTGGGTGTCACGCCTCGCTAGGACGACGACCTGACACTCACATGAAAGGTTTGTCCGGTGCCCAACCGTAGGCCTGACCAACTACGTCTTCTAGCAGGTATGACGACTTTAATGCACGACTCATACCACCATCTCTCATCATTATATAGAATGACACATTAGGATTTCCTTTACATCCACGTCACCATGATCAGATCTGCCAGCTATTTATTGTCTCGCGTTTTCTTCTTCCGCCGACTCCAGGGAGTCGGCGTGATCGGACAGTGCAAACAGAGAAGGTAACATCTTTGTCTCCCCTAGGGAAAACGTCGGTAGTCAGAGTCTTTTGTACTTTTGACTGCCCGAACAGCGCAACGTACCAAACACATGTCACTAAAATCATATCAAACAGTCGTACACGGTTAACCGGAAAGAAAATACGGGATGCAAAAAACGAACGCAACCTGGTTTGTTTAAGAAAAGGAAGTCCTAGATCTGTGATTAATTATACAGTAAGATCCCTTACTTGAAAGACAAAGTGAAAGGACATTTCTATCCCTATATGTTTTGATGTTTGTTGACAACGCAATAAGCGGACTAATTGTGTGCTAAAAGATTTACAGGTTCATCTTATATATTCACACATGATGGTGGAATTTCTCCTCTACAAGCGTCAAGCGAGAAGTTGTAGTTTTCCTAGGTTTTACCTTATAGGAAAACCGTACTATCAAGAGGTGGATCCGCTGTGGAGGTTTGGGCGGAATCAATCTTGTTTACACATTTTGCACAAACCAAATATGCACACCACAGCCATCCCATTCCCTGTAAAATGGTGTGTTTGGCACATTTTCCTGGCTCCGGTAGTACCAGATGAAATGGCCCGGTAGTACTGAGCTCGCTCGGTAGTACTGGACTTGGTACTGAGCTAGGTACCAGTGAACTCCAAAATGCTATTGGACTCGGGGTAATTCCTAAGCGGTAGTATCGGAAAATTTCCGGTAGTACTGATCCCGCGCTTTCCGGTAGTACCGGTGGAAACTCCGGTAGTACCGGGCGCTCGCGTCGCCTGGTCAAAGCGCCTGTTGACTGTTGCTTTCTGCCGTTCGGTAGTACCGGTCCATTGGTCCGGTAGTACCGCGCGTCTGCAGAAAACTGGCCAACGGCCACATTTTTGTGTGGAGCTATATATACTAGTATTCTTCTCCAAAAGCTAGGCTTCGAAAATCTCTCTCCACCATTGTTGCAAAGCTTCAACATACAAGATCTCCCACTCCATCGGTCCAAACACCTTCATACTTTGAGGAGTGACGGAGGAGGTCTTGATCTACACTTCCACCAAAGCAATTTTGATTCCCCCCACTAATCCCTAGCGGATCTTGTTACCTCTTGGGTTCGTTGAACCCTAGACGGAAGTTGTGTTCTTCGTGGCTTTGGGTGCCACGGGGAAAAGCCAAGAGCCTCCAATTGAGTTGTGGATGTGTGCCTTGGCCCTGTGATTCTTGTGGCTTTGGGAGCCGCGAGAATTTGGTGAGAGTCTCAATTCGGTTGTGGAGTGCGCCTCATCCTTGTAAAGGTTTGTTGCCGACCTCGAGGGCATCATATAGTGACTCGTGGAACTCCTCATTGGAGGATAACACGAGGGAGATACGGTGTGCCATATCAAGGCTATTCGGGGCTCACTTGTGACCCCACACCGCTCCAACGAAGACGTAGCTTCATTGGGAAGTGAACTTGGGAATCATCTCCGCGTCACCGTGTGGTTATCTCTTAACCTTCCTTTACTTGTATTGCTAGCTTAACTTGTTTAGATATCTGCTAGCTTGTCTATTGCTCATCATATAGGATTGTTCACCTAGTTGCATATCTAGAGAACTTATATTTGAGCAATTCCCAATTTGATTAAAAGAAAAAGAAAATTTGTAGTTGCCTATTCACCCCCCTCTAGTCAACCTACTCGATCCTTTCAATTGGTATCAGAGCAAGGTCTCTTTATTAAGGGTTTAACAGCCTAAAGAGGAGGATGACTAGCGAGGAGGAGTTAAAACTTGCTAAGGAACAACAAGAGAAAAATGATCAAGAAAAACTTGAGAAAGAACTAAGTGAAGCGGGGATAACCCTACCCGATGATAATGCCCCGGTCACCATGAATGCCATGATTAAACTCTTTGGGTTCATGAAAGGCAAAATGGTGGACGAGGTGTATACTCGGGTCATTAATAATCAAAATGCCTCCTCATCAACCGGTGTCTCTATCGTTGAGGCCTTGGTTGATAAGGATAACAGAGAAACCTAAAATTAATGAGAAGCCCCTCATAACTTTGCTCCACCTACTTCATATCTCACTCAAGTTCCACCACCCAACCTCATATAACCAACCTAAGTAGACCGCCTCCTAAGCTTGATAATATTCGTTATTTCACTTGGAAGAAATCTATGGAGTCTTATTTTCGCAGCTCGTCGGTCCATCTTTGGAGGGTGGTGCTACAAGGTTACAACCCGGTTGATCCCACCAACTTGACAAGCAAGAAGAGATTGATGAACAACTTGATGCAAACGCCAAATACATCCTTGAGAGTGCCATGACCGCCAATGATGAAGATCAAGTGCGAAATCTCAAAACCACCAAGGAGGCTTGGGATTTTCTCTCATCGGTATATGAAGGAAATGAGGGCATTCAACGCTCCAACGACGCCATCCTTCAACATCAAGTGGACAACTTCATCATGCTAGAAGAAGAGACACCATCGGATCTCTTCCGAAGACTCACCAAGCTTGTTGTGACCATGAGGGAAATGGAAAGAAGGATATGGATGATGAATGGGTTAAAGCCAAGTTCCTCAAGACCATTGTTCCATACAATGAAAATATGGTGATGAATCTCCATGCAAGAGCGGACTACAAAACAATGTCTCCCAATGACATATTGGCACAATTCGTCACCTATGATACCTTGAAGGCCACTTCCAAGTCTTCCATCAACCAAATTCGTGGCACGAAGAATCTTGCCTTGAAGGCCCATGTGGGAGAACATCCAAGATATGAAGAAGGCACGGTTGTTGATCGTGAAGAAGATTTGGAGGGTGAGCTCAATGAGGTTCTTGCTCTTGCCGCCACCAAGTTTGGAACAAGAAGAATTTCAAGAGCAACCCCTCCCCACCAATGAAAAGAATGTGCTTCAATTGTGGAAAGGACAATCACCTTGTGAAGGATTGCCCTTATGAGAGAAGGGAGGATCATGGTGGTCAACTCATTCTAAAGAAGAACAAATACCACCCCAAGCCTACCTTCATCAAGAGATCACCTCAAAAGGCTCTTGTGGCATCCACACAAGAGGAGTACGAGTCCGGTGGCGAGGAGGATAATGACTCAAGTGAAGAAGTAGGAATGGCGGCTCTTGCAATGGGCAACTTCCTCCTTCATTGGCACCCCTCTTCTCCGCCCCGAACGACAACAAGATCTCCAAGCCTATGTGCCTTATGGCCAAGGAAACAAAGGTGATTTCCCCACCTAAAAGTATTATCTCCTCTAACCCATCTCTATTGGATTGTGTTGAGGATGTAGGGAAAATGAGGGTGAGGACAAGATTACCCTCTTTGTGAACAAACTCCAAGGTCCAACCAAGAAAATGGTTGAGGCCCTCTTGTATCAATATGGAGAAGCCAAGAACCTCATTGAGGAAAAGGAGGTTAGGATTTGTGAGCTCGAAGGGCATGCATGTGATCATGCCGATAAAATTGGTGAGCTAGAAGATCAACTTGTTGAGGAACAATTGTTCCGGAGCAACTTGAGGAGACCAGCCAAGGATTTATCCAAGGCAAAAGAAACCGTGAAACCTCTATTCAAGTTGCTAGTGATCTAAAAGTTAAAAATGATGAGCTTGTAGAGAGTCATAACAAACTCTTTGAGAGTTTTGAGCAACTTAGGGAAACCCACAAGGTGACCTCAAGTGAGCTCACCAAGCTCAAGGAGTCATATGCTAAATTACAAGCTCAATACATCTATGCTAGCTTCACCACATCTCATAATGATAAAGATGCAAATGCTTGTACCTCTAACCCTTTGTGTGTGAAGGCATCTCTTATTGAGGAGAACACTAGGTTGAAGGCCCAACTTGAGAAGGGTCTAGCCACTTGTATCCAAGGGGAGAAGAACCTCAATGATCTTTTGAGCAATCAAAAGGGAGTGGTTGGCAAGGAAGGACTTGGGTTTACACCTAAGTCCAAGAAGGTCAACAAGAAGAAGAAGCCTACTTCCCCTTCCAAAGATATTGTTTTTGTGAAGGAGGGGGAGTTGGCAAGACAAATGTCAACCCATTGGATGGTGATGCCACTAGGGGCAATGCCACTCACAATGACTTTGCGGGAAAATACAACCCTTCATATGTTCTTATGAAATCTAGAAATGGTTGTGTTTTTGCTAAATATGTTGGCACTTCATATGGAGATGATTATCACTATGCTATTTGGGTTCCAAAGACCCTTGTGACTAACAAAAGAGGACCCATTCCAAAATGGGTACCTAAATCAAAGACTTGATTTCTTGTAGGCTTTTCTTCCGGTGGATCTTCATGGCTCATTGATAGTGGGTGTTCATCTCATATGACCGGAAGCAAAGAATTAGTAAAGGGCTTATTGAAACAATTACTCATTCTCTCATGTCACCGTTGGGAACAATGCAAGACTTAAGGTATTGGGATATGGCAAGGTAGTGATCACTCCGGAGTTATCCATTGAGAAGGTCCTCCTTGTTGAATCCCTTTCATATAATTTACTTTCCGTTGGTCAATTATGCAATGCCGGTTACACCGTTATCTTTAATAAATACCACGTGACCATCCTTTTCACACAATCTCTTAAAGTAGCCTTTGTTGGATTTCGTGAGAACGGTTTGTATGTGGTCGATTTCTCGAAAGAGACCACTCAAATTGCCACGTGTCTAATGGCTAAATCCGACAAGGGATGGCTTTGGCATCGCCGGCTAGGCCATGTCGGTATGAGAAATTTACAAACTCTTGTGAAGGGTGGACACGTGGTAGGACTAACCGATGTTAATTTTTCCAAAGATCGTCCTTGTAGTGCTTGCATAGCCGGAAAGATGCATGAAAAGAATCACCCCAAGAAGACCATTATCTCCACTAAGAGGCCTTTGGAGCTCCTTCATATGGATCTTTTGGGCCTCCCACATATGATAGTCTTGGTGGCAAGAAATATTGTTTGGTGATTGTGGATGATTATTCAAGATATTGTTGGACTTTCTACATCAAGAGAAGAGTGAAACTCAAAAGATATTCATTGACTTTGCAACCCTAGTTCAACGCCAATATGACTCCAAGATTTTGGCAATAAGAAGTGACAATGGTACGGAGTTCAAGAATTACACTATGGATGATTTCCTAAGTGGGGAGGGCATTCAACACCAATATTCCGCTGCATATACTCCCCAACAAAATGGTGTCGCCGAAAGGAAGAACCGCACTCTTATTGATATGGCAAGAACTATGTTGGCCGAATTTCATTCCCCATACAACTTTTGGGCCGAAGCCATCAACACCGCTTGCACTACTCAAACCGGCTCTTCTTTCGTCCTCTCATGGAAAGACACCATATGAACTCCTCACCGGTAAAAAGCCAAATGTATCTTACTTTCGAGTCTTTGGTTGCAAATGCCATGTTTACATTAAAGGTTGCAAAATTGCTAAATTTGAATCTAGATCTTTTGATGGTATACTTGTTGGATATGCCGCAAAGTCTCATGCTTATAGGGTCTACAACATATCCACCGGGTGTGTTGAAGAATCTATGAATGTGGAGTTTGACGAGGATAATGGCTCCCAAGCGGGCATATTGATCATGATGATGTAGGTGATGATGCTCCATCTCAAGCCATAAGAACTATGGGGATTGGAGAACTTATTCCTATTGAAGAACCTATTGTTGATACTCAAGAAGAAGGAACAAGTTCTACTCAAGTTGAGCCATCCACCTCAACAATTGATCAAGAAACTATCCAAGAACAAGAACATGATCTTCATCACATGATCAAGAAATGGTCAAGACCCAACTCTAGTGGTGAACAAGAACATCATGAACCCACAACTCCAAGAACTCCACTTAGGGTTGACCATGAACAAGATGAAGGCAATGATGAAGATATTGTGTTGGTGAAACAATTGGTCAAGCCATGGAACGCCGGGTCATCCGGCGTGCATCAAAATTGGATTATCAACAACACTTCAAAAAAATATCCTTGGGAGTATCCGTAGGGGTGTGTCCACACGCAATCAATTATCTAACTTTTGTGGTCATGTCTCTTGTTTGTCTAGCTTAGAACCTCTCAAGGTATATGATGCTCTTGAAGATATGGATTGGGTTGCGGCTATGCATGAAGAGTTGAACAACTTCGAGCGCAACAAAGTGTGGTCATTAGTTGAAAGACCCAAAGACACATGCCATAATGTCATTGGAACCAAGTGGATATTTAAGAACAAGCAAGACTCACATGGTCAAGTCATCCGCAACAAAGCAAGATTGGTTGCACAAGGCTACACCCAAATCGAAGGAGTCGACTACGGTGAAACCTATGCCCCCGTTGCTAGACTTGAATCCATTCGCTTACTAATTGCTTATGCATCTACTCATAAATTGTTTATATCAAATGGATGTTAAAAGTGCTTTCTTAAATGGTCCACTAAATGAATTGGTGTATGTAAACAACCTCCGGGTTTCGAAGACCCTAAATTTCCTAACCACGTCTACTTACTACATAAGGCTCTTTATGGGCTCAAGCAAGCTCCACGTGCTTGGTATGATCATCTCAAGGAGTTCTTAGTAGACCGTGGCTTTGAAATTGGGGTAATAGATCCCACCTTTTTACAAAAAGGATAAATGGAGATTTTTCGTATGCCAAATATATGTTGATGATATTATCTTTGGTTCACTAACCGTGAATTTAGTGATCAATTCTCAAGCTAATGACCAAGGAATTTGAGATGTCCATGATGGGAAATTGAATTATTTTCTTGGCTTTGAAATCCACCAATTTCGAGAAGGAACATTCTTATGTCAAGCCAAGTATATTAAGGACATGCTCAAGAAATTTGACATGAACAATGCCAAGCCATATAAGTTTCCCATGGACTCCAAGGCGGATCTTCACTTAGATCCGGATGGTAAGGAAGTTGATCAAAAGCTTTATCGTTCTATGATTGGATCTTTGCTTTACCTTTGTGCATCTAGACCGGATATTATGTTTAGTGTGGGTATGTGTGCAAGATTCCAATCAAGTCCTAGGGAAAGTCATGAAACGCGGTTAAAAGGATTCTAAGATACTTGATGGATACTCCTAACTATGGTCTTTGGTATCCCCATGGACAAGCTTTGATCTTGTAGGTTATTCGGATGCGGATTGGGCGGGTTGCAAAATGGATAGAAAATCAACTTCGGGTACTTGCCAATTCCTTGGTAGGTCCTTGTGAGTTGGTCTTCCAAGAAGCAAAATTGTGTGGCCTCGTCCTCCACCGAAGCCGAATACATTGCCGCCGGAAGTTGTTGTGCACAATTATTATGGATGAGGCAAACTTTAAAGGATTATGGTGTCATTTGTGACAAAGTGCCTCTTTTATGTGACAATGAAAGTGCCATCAAAATTGCTCACAATCCGGTTCTTCATGGGAAGACCAAGCATATTGAGATCGGTATCATTTTATTCGAGATCATGTTGAGAAGGGTGATATTGCAATCAAGTATGTCAACACCAAGCATCAACTCGCCGATATGTTCACAAAGCCTCTTGGTGAAGCAAGATTCAAGGAGTTGAGAGGAGAACTTAATGTGGTGGACATAAGCAATTGGATTTAGTGGACTTCTTGCATACCTACCCATTTAGACAATATTCATTTGGTTTGGATGTAGGCATGGACATAGGGGGAGTGTAGCTCAATTCATGAGTCATCACTCCCCCATTATGCGCAAATAGACAAATCTTGCATAATTGTCACTTGTGACTAAAATGTGCTTCAAAGATGAGTTGTGATTTTGAGCCCAAGATATATCTTCGCGGCTACAAGTCATACATACTCAAACATGGTGGCTAGGCCACCGCCCTCCTCTTTTCTTGAGGAGTTGGTTTTAATTGAATTATTTGGGTATTTTTAGACGAAACTCTTGGATGTTGGGTTTTCCTTGTTGTGTCTTGCAACTCCAAGTGTTTATTCACAGCCTACAGTGACTTATCTTAACCTATGCCAAAATCTCATCTCATAAAACCCTCTGAAATTCCCTGCACAAGTTCATTTTTAAAAAAAACATTGGAGCTTGGTTGTTCCAGGTCCCAGTACTACCGGGTGCCAAGGACCGGTACTACCGACGCCTGGGAAGTAGCAGGTCAAAACTGTGAATTTCCCGAGTGGCCGGTACTACCGGGCCCTCGGCCGGTACTATCGGGCGTGCGGAGTTGAGTCATATACGGGTGCGCCTCGGGGAATAGCTCTTCTTCCCCAAACCGCACCCCCACTCTTCTCTCACCTCCGCCGCCTCACCTCCAAGCTCCGGCGAGCCGCCGCCTCCGGCGACCCTCCCCCGCCGTCCCCGGCCGGATCTGCTCCGTGGGAGTTGTTCCCACTCCTCTCCCCTCCGATGGCCTCCGATATTTGCCCTTTTCATGCTCTTTTTTGGTCTCTATTTGAAACCTAAGATGTGCTAGGGCAAATCACCGGTAGCTCCACTTTTTGTTGGTTAAATTCGTGGGGGAGACTTCTTTTGGTCTGGGATAGCTCTAGCTAGTTACTTAGTGTAGCTATTTTGTCGATTTGTCGCGGATTCGTGTTCTCCCCGTGGTCAACATCCGTCCGGTACCTCGGCCGGTACTACCGCGGGTTTCCACCGGTACTACCGGAACCTGGCAATTTCGACTTATTTCTACACTTAGCAACTAGTTTGTTTTACAAATTCATGAACTTGTGCACTTACCCATGTTCCCTCTGCACCTATATATTCTATTTCACATGTAGCCGTGGTGAAAAAGGGGTTTACGGTCGTAAAGACAAGAGACCTGGGATCATTGAGTCAAATGAAGATGAAATTGAAGAAGAGTTTGAAGAAGAGATATTGCCTAGAAGATCCACGTCTAGAACTCAAGGCCGTCAACCCGTCCAAAAGCAAGCCTCTCCAAAGCCATTCACCAAATATCGTCTTCATGAGTATCGTGCCTATCGGGAGATCAATCCTTATGACAAGAAGAGGTTCCCTAGTGTGAGAAACCCTCACTTCCACACCAATGAGCAAGAACGGGTTTATCAACAAGTCTATTTGGGTTCAACCAATAAACACAAAGTGGTCATTCAACACTCCATTGACATTGAACACATGAAGAAGGACAAGCTTCGATCCTACTTTGCCGAAGCCTTTCTATGTGTGAAGAATTTGGTCTCATTGACATTATGACCGTCAACCATCCATACATTGAGTATATATTCTTCAATTCTATTCAACGTCCACTTTGGCAATGACAATGCTCGGACTCTCACATGGATGACCAAAGATACTGTGCTTGAAGCTACAATGAATGATTTTGGGGCTGTTTTGGGTGGTTATCGTGATGGTGGTCCAAGGTCCCTTGTGGGTGGAGATGCCACTCAAGAGATGAATCCGGTGGCAAGGAGGTGCTTGCTCCCATTACTATGGAAGGTGGAATTCCGGGTCAAACCGAGAATATAATTCAACCTTTTGAGATTCTGCACCGCATCTATCGTGAGTGTCTTCCTCTCGGATTGGGAATTGGGACCAAGTGCATTCTTACACTATTGATCTCATGGCTAATTCAAAGGCCAATCAAGGAAAATGGAGCAAACTTGATGTCATGGATTTCATATATCAAGAGATGTGGCTGAATGTTATTGACAAGAGAGTCCCTATTTATGCGCCATTTATCATGGCCCTCATCTATAACAAATGGAGTGACAAGAAAGGTGAGAACCTTTTGACAGAGGTTTACCCGTGATCAAGCACAATGCCAAGTAACTCCAAAGGAAGGCACACACTCTACCAAGGACAGAAAGGGCTCCCAAACTGCTAGAGGCTCAACTAGTGCTCCAACAGGTGCTCCAGATGTTGGGGCTAGTTCTAGTGCTCCACCTCTTGAGGAACCTTCGTGGTTCAAGAAATTTCAAATCAAAGCCAAGATGGCTTTTTGCTTCAAGTTGGACATCCAAGAGCGCATGTATGAGGCTCATGTCTATCACAAGAAGGCTGCCATGCGACAGAAAGCAATGGTGAGGAAGTTGGAGATTGATCACTCTCCCGAGAAACCAAGTGATTTGGTAATCACCCCCAAGGAAAAGTGGATCTCCAAGCATGGTTATTGGAGTGAAGAGGACGCCCCCGAGGATGATGATCCGACTCGTACCCTGTCCACCACAGCATGGGTGGAGAGTGACTCTCCATGGGACGTTTATTAGCATCGCGCTTCTCCCTTTTTGGCATTTCGATGACAAAGGGGGAGAATGTGTTCTAGTATGACTTATCGAGGGGATTTGCATGGGAGGGACACAAGCTTGTCTTGCTTTGATTCTTTGCCGCTTGTGTTCCATCTTATTTGGTTTATGAACTTCATTGCGCATGTACACGTTTGGCAAGTTATTTTTCATATGCCTATTTAGTTAAACTTGCTAGGTTTGTAAAATATAAGGGGTTCTCATCCCACATGAATATGGTGTGTTTTGCATTCAAACGCAAATTACAATAATGCACACATTCAGAGGGAGCCCGCTTGTCTTTTGCAAATCTTTTGTCGCTAAACATTGTGTTGTCATCAAACACCAAAAAGGGGGAGATTGAAAGGACATTTCTATCCCTATATGTTTTGATGTTTGTTGACAACACAATAAGCGGACTAATTGTGTGCTAAAAGATTTACAGGTTCATCTTATTATTCACACATGATGGTGGAATTTCTCCTTACAAGCGTCAAGGGAGATGTTGTAGTTTTCCTAGGTTTTACCTTATAGGAAAACCGTACTATCAAGAGGGGGATCCACTGTGGAGGTTTGGGCGGAATCATCTTGTTTACACATTTTGCACAAACCAAATATGCACACCACAGCCATCCCATTCCCTGATAAATGGTGTGTTTGGCACATTTTCCTGGCTCCGGTAGTACCGGATGAAATGGCCCGGTAGTACCGAGCTCGCTCGGTAGTACCGAACTTGGTACCGAGCCAGGTACCGGCGAACGCCAAAATGCTACTGGAGTGGGGTAATTCCTAAGCGGTAGTACCGGAAAATTTCCGTAGTACCAATCCCGCGCTTTCCGGTAGTACCGGTGGAAACTCTGGTAGTACCGGGCACTCGCGTCGCTGGTCAAAGCGCCTGTTGACTGCTGCTTTCTGCCGTTCGGTAGTACCGGTCCATTGGTCCGGTAGTACCGCGCGTCTGCAGAAAACTGGCCAACGGCCACATTTTTGTGTGGAGCTATATATACTAGTCTTCTTCTCCAAAGAAGCTAGGCTTTGAAAACCTCTCTCCATTGTTGCAAAGCTTCAACATACAAGATCTCCCACTCCATCGGTCCAAACACCTTCATACTTTGAGGAGTGACGGAGGAGGTCTTGATCTAGACTTCCACCAAAGCAATTTCGATTCCCCCCACTAATCCCTAGCGGATCTTGTTACCTCTTGGGTTCGTTGAACCCTAGACGGAAGTTGTGTTCTTCGTGGCTTTGGGAGCCACGGGGAAAAGCCAAGAGCCTCCAATTGAGTTGTGGATGTGTGCCTTGGCCTTGTGATTCTTGTGGCTTTGGGAGCCACGTGAGAGCCTCCAATTCGGTTGTGGAGTGTGCCTCATCCTTGTAAAGGTTTGTTGACGACCTCGAGGGCATCATATAGTGACTCGTGGAACTCCTCATTGGAGGATAACACGAGGGAGATACGGTGTGCCATATCAAGGCTATTCGGGGCTCACTTGTGACCCTGCACCGCTCCAACGAAGACGTAGCTTCCATTGGGAAGTGAACTTCGGGAATCATCTCCGCGTCACCGTGTGGTTATCTCTTAACCTTTCTTTACTTGTATTACTAGCTTAACTTGTTTAGAATATCTTTCTAGCTTGTCTATTGCTGATCATATAGGATTGTTCACCTAGTTGCATATCTAGAGAACTTGTATTTGAGCAATTCCCCAATTTGATTAAAGAAAA
The DNA here is from genome assembly GCA_947311845.1 of Poa pratensis. NCBI lineage: Eukaryota > Viridiplantae > Streptophyta > Magnoliopsida > Poales > Poaceae > Poa > Poa pratensis. The sequence continues at coordinate 36,288,280 of CAMZMU010000083.1, read as the reverse complement.
AGAAAAACACCCCCCCTCTAGTCAACCTACTCGATCCTTTCACAAAGCGAATCCATATTGAGACAGAAGGCGACCTCAGCGTCAATCCGTTAAATCCTAAACCAATCCTTAGGCCGCAGAGTGGGAAGCGGGCGACGGGGTTTGTACGAACAACACGCGTGATCGATGACATCATCGATCGCGTATGTCGGCTTCACTGCGCGAGCCTAGTATGACCCTCTCTCTTGGTTAACCTCCTGCTTCTGACCCGTCACCACCTACCGAGGGGTACGACGGATCTCACGCAGGGCGAGACGTTGGCGGCGGTCCTCCAACTTACATGATAAGCCCGACTGGGTATCCGACACTACAACGATAGAAACAACACGAAAAAATAAACACGACGAGTTGGAAACAATAAACACTGCAATGATCAAAACTCACCAAAACCACACCGACCATAACAGAAGACGCTGAATCAAAGGCGCCTAGCCAAGTTAGAGAACTGACCAAGATAATAACCCTACAAAAAAATATAACATATAAGAACATTCCTAGGGGAAACTCGAAAGAATAAATAGAAGGAACACAGTACAAAACCACCACTCCAACATACAAAAGGGAGCACGGAAAAACAACACGATAACAGGACCCGTCGACAACAAAACTAATAAAACATAAAAAACACATAATAACACGGTCAGGACGATAGCAAAACCAACAAACTAACAAATTGAACGCAACCACAGTAAGCAGAAAGAAACACGCAAAAAACGAAAGTAAAATGCCATGGTATTTCTCACAAGACGGAGATTTTTTTCTGGCGACGGTCTCGCCGACTCCCTCGATTCGACATGAGTTTTCTGGCCGACTCAACTGCTAGACTCGGCAGACGTGAAGTCTTCCAACGTGCTGAGCCTGCGGTGTGGTACTTTAAATTGTGAAACCAAAATCTACGACAAAATATATGAACATCTTGCCCCCAAACAAAAGGAAACCCACCGATATACAACTGAAAACACGAAACAAATCACGAACGGAACAAAACAGAACATAAGCGACAGGAAAACGAAGCCGGCTAAAAAATGAAGGAAGGACCGAAAAAACAAATGAACACAGGAGTACACCACAAGACCATCGAACTACTAAAGAACACGGATCTTGTGGACGGACAGGTAGATGAAAAAAAACGAAGAACGGATAAAAACACGGTAACAAATCCCAAACCAACCACAACGGAACTAACCTTAACCCGAAGAACGATAAACCAATACACGATGACCTGCAAACAAACAAAACAACCAACAAAAAGAAACGTAAGGAAAACCGGAGAAGAAAAAACCACAAAGTCCAAAAACAACCAAAAAATACAGATCCAGCACAGGGGCAACAATGTCGGAGAATGACTCCCACGAAACAGGGATAGTCAAGCTCACGAAGAGAGTTCGTGTAAGGGGCTGAACACGTTGGTCAAACAACCCTCAACCTGCACGGCGACGGTGCTCGTCGAGCAAGTGGAGGGACATCACGACAGAGATGAACACCAGCCCGTACCCAGGTTCACGGCCCTCGTGTGGAGGTAATACTGCTACTCCTGCTTGTCTGTATTGCACTGCTTGTAGAGGTTACAGTACAATGAGCTTGCCGAGGGCTCTCTTTTGGCAATGGTGCACACAAGGAAGGAAGCAATGGTCTTCTTCTTCCTTGCGCGTAAGTGGCTATGCTCGAATGAGAATGCGATCCTTTGCTACGGTGCACCTTGCCCTCCTTTTATATTCGCCCCGTGCTCCCTCCTTGCACTCGCACTGTGGTAGGGCTGTCACGTGGCGCAGGAGGTGGAGCGCGGTGCATCGCAGCCCGGTTGTCCATGGACGCGGTCCATGAGCGTAAAGCTGACTCCTGTAGCAGAGTACCCACCGTCCATGCAGGACGGCCAGCTGGGGCCGCAGAGGAACGTGGGGGTGCCCACGGTGACGTTGGCCTTGGAGCGTAGCGCCGGCCGGTCCCCTTATCACCAAAGAGGAAATCCTTGTAGTCCGGAGCGGTGGCACAGCTTTATTGACCCCTTTAATCACCAAAATGGCAACTGCGGCGTCGTCGTCACCGCGCGCAGGGGCGCGCGTCACTCTGCGGCCGCTGCAGAGCCCATGTGCGCTCTGCAGAGGTTGCTTTGCAGCGAAGCGATCTCCACGAGGGCTTGGACGCCCTGTAGAGAATTCGGCGTTGACCTCTCCCCAGGGGAGATTTCCTTGAAGAGGGGGCAGCAGTGGATATGGCCTCCGCAGGCCTCTGCTGCCTCAAATGCCCTCGCGAGGCTCTCCAGGCCGTAGGCTTGGTCCTTAGCGAAAATTCGCCATCAAGTGTCGAGGGCCGTAGAGGACAGGCCCAGCACACCCTGGATTTTACTGGGCCGACAAACAACACGAACAAAAGACCAAATAACAAAAGACTAAAAAACACAGATCCAACCGAAAATGAACAGAGAACGCAGACCAACAAGATGAAAACTAAAGAATAATTTTCTAGGGACGGTCTATAAGATGCGTAATGGTCATTATTTGTACGCAGCGTATACATAGCGACCACTTACCAAACTCGCCGGCTCCCTCGAGTCGGCATGGGCTATCTGACCGTCCGGTATGGGTCTCTCCACCCCTCCGCAGTATCCCATCCCGCCGGATCCCTCGTGATGGCTTGGGGTTTCAGGCCCTCACAACTGCTGCAATCGGAGAACGTGAAGCCAACTCGCCTAGGCCCAAAAGCAACCCCTGTCCGGAACGCGGGACGAGCGAGAACCTCGTGTCTTCCTGCGAAGCAAAAGAACCTAACAAAACAAACACGAAAAAACAAACAGCATAAACATATCATATATCCATTACAACAACACGGTTGATCTTCTCTCCCGTTAGACAAAAGATTTCACAGGAATATTGAAGCAAAAGCACCACCCATACCTGGTCCGAACGTCCAAATCGGCTGACCAAAAAGAAATGAACCTCGTGATGGTAGGAAACCCTGGCTCACAAGAGGGAGCGAAGCGCACGAGGCAGACAAACCGATGGACAAAACGACTCCACCACAGCCCGAAACCGAAAACAGAACAATCGAAAACTGCGAGAAAACAAAAACGGAAACAGCAAGAAGAAAAATAGGAAGCGAGAATAAAACGGGGACTATCAAAACAAAACGGAGGATGCAAGAATAAAAAGCAGCACATAAACAAACGTGACAAGAACTCGAACGTGCTTGAACAACGGCCGACGCCGACGGGGAGGAAGCAAATCGAACATATCCTCCACCGCAGGCCGAATCAAATTAAAAAGCAAATAAGCAAGAAGAAAATGGGGACGGTGGAAAGGATTGGGAGGCTGGAAGGTGTATATAAACACGACTACAGTGTATGCGGCATCCAACGGAGAAAACCCGATTGTTCCCCCAACATACTGTAGAACTAAACCAATAGCGAGACGACATTAAGAGAATCGAAGAAGGGCCCGATATATTTCCCCACCGTATCCCTGAAGCACTGTATTTAGGTCGGTAACATAGAAACAATGGCGAGCCTCCAGCGACACGCGAAATCGGGCCCGAATTCGTTCTGACTACCAGCACAGTGCAACATACCCGACGACGAATGGAGAGGCCAACTCGGACGGAGAAATCGGGCCCGAATTCTCCCAGACATCACGAACAGTGCAACGTACCCGGCGATGGTACGAAATACCCAACGTGCCCCGACATACTGTTGACAATACGCAGCGGCGACGCATGGAAGGGAAACATCGGCGACGAAACGTCACGAGCAACCGACCTGCGGGTCACGAGAAAGCTATCCCAGAGGGGCACACAATGCATTCCCTAAAACCTAGTACGGTAAATGAACAAAATCAACCAATGGGAAGAACGCGCTGCGAATCTGCACCACTCTGGCACGTCCGCCACACCGATTAAACGCGCAGCGTGAGGCCGACGAGTGGGCCCTTGATGACCCACAAGTATAGGGGATCGCAACAGTCTTCGAGGGAAGTAAAACCCAAATTTATTGATTCGACACAAGGGGAGCCAAAGAATATTTATAAGCCTTAACAGATGAATTGTCAGTTCAGCTGCACCTGGAAATAGACTTGCTCGACACAGTTTATCAGTAGCAACAGTTTTATAGCAGTAGCAGTAGTGAAACAATAGCAGTAATGAAATAAAGACAGCAGCAGTAATTGTAGTAGACAGCAGGATTAAAATACTGTAGGCATAGGGATGGATGAAAGGGCGTTGCATGGATAAGATAATTCATATAATAGTCAAGACATGGGCAATTGCAGGTAGATAATAATAAAAAGCATCCAGGTACTAAGTAATCATAGGCATGTGTTCCGTATTTAGTCGTACGTGCTCGCAATGAGAAACTTGCACAACATCTATTGTCCTACCAGCCCGTTTGCAGCGGGGCCTCAAGGGAAACTACTGGTAATTAAGGTGCTCCTTTTAATAAAGCACCGGAGCAAAGCATTAACACTCCGTGAACACACGTGATCCTCACATCACAGCCATCCCCTCCGGTTATCCCAATTGCTGTCACTTTGGGGCCTCGGGTTCCGGACAATTATATGTGTATACAACTTGCAGATATGATCTAAAGCAATAATTATCCTCATGATACAATAACATGTTCAGATCTGAAATCATGGCACTCGGGCCCTAGTGACAAGCATTAAGCATAACAAGTTGCAACAATGACATAAAGTACTAACAACGGATACTAGGCACCATGCCCTAACAATCTGATATCTATTACATGAATGATCTCATCCAATCCCTACCATCCCCTTCAGCCTACAGCGGGGATTACTCACACATGGATGGGGGAATCATGGATGGTTGATGGAGAGGCGTCGGTGATGATGATGGCGATGATCTCCTCCAATTCCCCGTCCCGGCAGGGTGCCAGAACGGAGTTTCTGGTCCCCGAATTAGGGTTTTCGGTGGCGGCGGAGCTCTGGAGTGTTTCGGGGAAAAGCGTCGATCCTCCTCGGGTTTTTAGGTCAAGGGGATTAAGTAGTCAAAAGGGCGTCGCGAGGTGGTGTCCGAGGCGGCCACGCCACCCCCAGGCGCGGCCCACCTCTGCCCGCGCCGGGCATGGCGTGGGGCCCGTGTGGCCCGCCTCCGTCTCGTCTTCTGGCTCCGTGCGTCTTCTGGAAAAATAGGAGCTCTGGAATATTTTTCGGGAATTTTCCCGAAACTTGACTTTCTGCACAAAAACAAGACACCAGGGCAATTCTGCTGAAAACAGCGTTAGTCCGTGTTAGTTGCATTCAAAACACACAAATTAGAGGTAAAACAACAGCAAAAGTGTTCGGGAAAGTAGATACGTTTTGGACGTATCAACTCCCCCCAAGCTTAGCTTATTGCTTGTCCTCAAGCAATTCAGTTAACAACTGAGTGCGATAAAAGAAACTTTTACGAACACATTTGCTTCATATGATGTATACATTCTCACTATATGATCAAGTACTTAGGCAATTCATAATAAGAAAAATGCAGATAATGCCACCTAGTAGCTATGTAAACTATGAAAAGACACCAACACACTAAGAATAAATAACATGAAATAAATCTATCTGCAGGATTGCAATGTTCATAATAAGATATGATAAAGTGGTATCTCGCTTGCCTTTATTTGTAGAGCAAAACATAAATGCCAAGGCACCTCTGAAGTTCAAGTGAAGACTAGAAGTAAAAATATCAAAGATAAAAGCATCAAAGTTATGCCGCAGTTAACCGCATTCTGGGACAAGCACATTACACTAAGAATGACAGTTATGCTCTCGAGAAGGTGCTCAAAGAAAGGATGGTGACTCAACATAAAAATAAAAGATTGACCCTTCGCAGAGGGAAGCAGGGATTAACATGTGCTAGAGCTTTTTATTTATAAAACAGAGGTAAAAATATGTTTTGGGAGGTGGTTGTTCCTGTCAACGAATGGCAATAGAGTTTTTGTTATCTTCCATACTAAACAAGTTGAGAGCGGTTCCGAGTTATTGATATTAGGCATTTATAGCATGCACTTTTATATAGTATGACACTCCTCCCAACCTTTGCTTTTCACAAACCATGGCTAACCGAATCCTCGGGTGCCTGCCAACAATCACATACCATGGAGGAGTGCCTATTTTTATTTTACTTTTAGATGTTATAATGGTCTAACCAGCTCTTTGCAAAATTAGTGACGAGCAGATGAAGCATGCAAGTCGGTGAACTTAATTTAGTATGGAAGATAACAAACCCAACTACTACTTCCTCATGAGCTAAAAACAGTGTCACAAAATGAGAAGTATTTTGAAGGTTTTAAAGGTAGCACATGAAAATTTACTTGGAATGGTTCGAAATACCATGCATAGGAATTTTTAGTGGACTCTTTGGGATAACTTGGTTTTCAGGATTTGGATGCACGAGCAGCATTCCCGCTCAGTACGAGTGAAGGCTAGCAATAGACTGGGAAGCGACAATCAAGAGAGCATTAACCGTCATAATCATACTTGCGACAGAATAAAATTAACAGAGGCATAAAAGTGATACTAGAACTCTGAGGCAAAATAAATCATCAAGGCTTAATTGACTTTTTGTTTTTCAGTCATGAGCATGCGTGAGCATGTGCCAAGTCAATTCAAATGAATCATTCAGAGGAGGATACCACCATGTCATACCCTTTTATGAATAGAACAATGCAAGCAAATATCTATATGACATGTTATCTACTATTAGTAAATTGGAACTGATCATAAGAAAACATGAACTACTAAGCATCCATTAAATAACATAGTCCTCACACGAACCAGCTAAGCATGTCCATATAGGCGAGTATATGTACAAAAATGAAAACAAATAGAGTTCATACCAGCCTCTCACCACAACTCGAGTTGTCATAAATCGTCATTATTGCTTTTCACTTGTGTGGCTTGAATGATATGAAATGATAACCAAGCTCCAATGGAGTCACGGAAGACTGTTGAACTCTGCAACAACTATACAAAACCAAAGAAGAACAACAAATATTTTTGGGTTTTCGATTTAAAACAAGCAAAGAAAGGGCAAACAAATAAAGCAAAATCTTTTTGGATTTTTGAATACTAAACCGAAGCTAAAAGATAAAGCAAACCAGCACTAAAAAGTACAAAAGAGGAAACAAAGAGAAATAACAGAAATATTTTTGGTCTTTTTGGGTTTTGGAAGGTAAAAACAAAACAAGATACAACAATGAAAAAGAAAGAAACCGAAACATGGATATACAAAGTACCGACAGAATATGGATATAAAAGTGAGTGAGATGTCGGTGTACCTCCCCCCAAGCTTAGGCTTTTGGCCTAAGTGGAGATCAATCATCCCATGTGGGCCAAGCAGGGGCGCCTCCAGTGTATGACGAAGAAGGTTCCTCGTCCTGGTATGAGCTCGAGGATGCACCGGTGTAATACACGGTATAATCCTCAGGGGGCGCCACGTACGTGTTCTGTCGGTGCCCGGGGTAGTGCTGCAAGTGGAAGGCAAGCGCACCCAGCTGCTCGTCCAATTCCTCCTTTGAAAGTGACAGAGGCCTCCTGAAAATACTGAACAAACTAGGCTGCGGCAAAGGAACTTCCTTTTCGGACCCGTCAGTAAACAAAACTTTATAAACTAGACATCCTGCACAAGAGTTAGTAGTAACAAAGTGATGATCCTTCATAGCAGCAAGGTCAAGCCTTTGAGGGGATAACAACTCATCAGTGGGATCAACAAAAGGCCTAGATCAGCTAAAACACGTGCAGCAATAATTCCTCCAAAGATTGGTCCTTTGGCGGCAGGCGACGAGCAATCAAAGCACCGAGGTTATAATTTTTATTATCCTTAAGTGCAGCAGCCAGAAAAGCTAAATGGTAGTTTGAAATGTTACTAGTGTTTTCTCTAGCAAGAACACTCGTGGCAAGATAATAAGTAAAATATCTAATGGCTGGGAGTTGAATGTTCCTTATCTTGCCACGCTGCGCTGTACGGTCATCATCATAAGTCACCTCCCGGTAAAGTTCCAGCAGATCGCGAGGTTGCCCCTGAATTCTTGCTGTCCCAGATGGAGCAATACCTATGACTCTGCAAAATCTTTTCAAATCCATGGTGTAAGGTCTATCATAAATTTTAAATGCAACAGAGGGACTAAAATGGTGTTGTTGAAGTAAAGCTCTCAACAAAAATCTTGGTGAGCCTAGCATATTGCTCACTCTCATCCTGCATAAACTCCATCAAACCAACTTTGTTAACAAGTACCAAGAAATCATCAAGAATCCCTGCATCTCTCAAAAAGTTAGTACAAGGGAAGATAGATGGATGTGCAACACCATCATCCCCCTCATCACCAATCCTTGGTGCATAAGGTCCTCATTGTAGGATAGCCTACATCGAGCAGCTGATTTGAAGGCCTTGTTACCCTTGGTGTTTCCCTCTCAAAAATCTCTCCATAGGTGTGATTATGCATCTTCCTTTTCTGAAATTTTTAACAAAACCTCATAAAAATGATTTTGGACCAACTAATTCAAAGAAACTACTATAGAGACTTGCAAGAGGGCTAGACATGCATCAAGACTAATTAATCTAAGCATAGAACAAGCATGCAAACTCACTTAACATGTCACCTACAGTACCAAAATACTCAAGAAATACACAACTAAACAAAATTCTACTTGGATAATCGGAGGAGTCACATACCGGAGAGCAAATGGTCCAAATCTCAGCAACAAAGATGGGCTGAGCAAGGAGATCGAAAAATTCGAGCAAGAGCAGCAAGAACACGAGTTTGAACAATGGTGGAGTGTTTGGTCGGGAGAGAGAAAGGAGTGGGAGGAAGATGAGTGAGTGGAGGGCCAGGTGGGACCCACACCATGCCACGGCGCGGCCACACCCCTGCCGCGCCAAGGGGTGGCGTGGAGGCATGGTGGGTCCCCCTGGTCAGCCCCAGGTGCTCCCATTTCCTCTTTAAAAACTAAGATTTGTGATATAATTTTCAGAAATTTTTGAAAACTTTCATTTTGCACATTTTCTGGTTATTTAAATAATAAACTTAGAGCAGAAATAAATTTTATAAAGACCAATTTCAACTAAAACTTTGCAAGTTCAGTAGCACAACAGTAGGTAAAACAAGGTTGAGAAATAAAATGTTGTTTAGTACTTCTATGCATTTAAAACATATTTGTTAACAAGGTTGATCAAGTCTTGTCACCAAATAAATTTTATATGACATAAAAGAATTAAACCACATGAGACAATCATGTTACCTTGAATTGTATAGCAATAGATCCAATCATAATACTTTGAAATCCTTCTTGAGGTTCATAAATAGGGCAATCAATACTTCCCACTTTGATAGTTCTAAATTGGCTATTGTATTTACTCCATATATCTTGTCCAGCTTTTTGGGAAAATAAACAGTATGCTCTTTGTCATTAACATTGAAGTTACTTTTCCTTTGTTGCAATCAATAACAGCCCCTGCAGTGTTAAGAAAAGGTCTCCCAAGAATAATAGACATATTATCATCTTCAGGCATTTCCAACACAACAAAGTCAGTTAATATTAAACAATTATTAGCCACTTGAACAGGAACATCCTCACATATGCCAACAGGAACAGCAGTAGATTTATCAGCCATTTGCAAAGATATATCAGTTGGTATCAATTTTCCAAATAAAGCCTCTTATAAAGAGAGAAAGGCATAACACTAACTCCTGCTCCTAAATCACATAGAGCAGTTCTAACATAATTATTCTTATGAGCATGGATAGTTGGTATACCTGGATCTCCAAGTTTCTTTGGAACCTTACCATTGAAAGAATAATTAGCAAGCATAGTAGAAATTTCCTCATTAGGAATTTTCCTTTTGTTAGAGACAATATCTTTCATATATTTCGAATAAGGAGGCAATTTAATAGCATCAGTCAAAGGAATTTGCAAAAACAAGGGTTTCATCCAATCACAAAATTTATTATAGTGTTCCTCTTCCTTTGATTTATGTTTCTTATTAGGAAAAGGCATTTGCTTTTGCACCCAAGGTTCTCTCTCATTACCATGCTTTTTAGCAATGAAATCTCTTTAGTATACTTTTTATTGCTTTTCCTCTTCACTCTCCTCTTTATCAGAAGCATCATTTTATCCTTATCATTGTTATGTTCATTACCACTTTCAGTTTCAGCATCAGAGATAGATATACTATTTGGATCATTAACATGCTCATTTTCTTTAATTGATTCAGGAGATTCTTCAACATGTTTATGTTTCTTCTTCTTCTTTTTCTTAGAAGGAGTACTAGTTTCATTAGCTAGTTGAGAATCTTGCTCAATTCTTTTAGGATGTCCTTCAGGATACAAGGATCCTGAGTAGAAGCACCACCTCTAGTTCCTATCCAAAAGCATGTTTTTCATTTTCTCTAGAAGCATTAACTAGCAGATCTTTTTGTACCTTAGTGAGTTGATCTATTTGAGTTTGAACCATATGGAAATGTTTAATAAGCATTTTAACATCATTAGAAGTTCTTTCCACAATATCATGCAAATTACTAATAGCTCGAGAATTTTCTATCAGATGATTCTGCACTCTCATATTAAAATTATCCTGCTTAACAATATAATTATCAAATTCATCTAAGCATTGATCAGGAGTTTTAGAATAAGGAATATCTCTATCATCAAAACGTTGGAGAGAGTGTACCTCAACTGTGATGGGTGAGGAATTGGCTTACATAATTCTTCTATTGGTGGTAGATTCTTCACATCTTCAGATTTAATACCCTTCTCTTTAAGAGATTTCTTGGCTTCTCTCATTTCTTCATCATTAGTTCAAAATTCCTCTCTTCCTTGGTGTGGGTATCGGGGTCGGCTCAGGTATAGTCCAATCATCATGATTTTGGCTTATTTTAGCCATTAATTCCTCAGCTTCATCTGGAGTTCTTTTCCTGAAAACACAACCAGCACAACTATCTAGGTATGTCCTAGATTCAACAGTTAGTCCATTATAGAATATATCAAGAAGTTCATTTTTAGCTAATTGATGTCCAGGCCGAGCTCTGAGTAAAGAACAAAACCTTGCCCAAGATTCAGGCATTTTCTCTCCTTCGTTTGTTTAAATTAAAGATTCTCTGCAAAGCAGCATGTTGAGCACTAGCAGGAAAATATTTCTGAAAAAGACATTAACCAAACCATAGGACTCTCAATAGATCCAGAGACAGATTATTAAACCAAGTTTTAGCTTCATCTTTCAATGAGAAAGGGAAAATTTTAGTAACAAAGTAACTGCGTTTCTTAATATCATCAGAAAACAAACTACTCAAAGTAGAAAGCTCATTCATGTTCACAGCACTTTCATTTTCAGTTCCTCGAAAAGGTTCTTTCTCAACAATAGATATATGTGACAAGTCCATAGAGAAATCATAATCCTTATCTAATATTGGGAGATGTAGCAAACTTAGCATCAGGAGACAGTTTGTAATTAACAGCACGTCTTGCAAGAAGATTTTTAATAGCACTAGCATCTTTAGAAGCATTGCATTCTTCAATAAATTCATCATTAAGTTCAACATAAGTTTCCTCGAAATCATCACTAGTATGATCTCTTAATTCAGGTGAACTAACAGGTGTAATGGGACTTTCATTAGGTGTTTCAGCATTTTCAGTTTGTCTAGATTAGCAATTGTAGCATCTAGAAAAGGACCTAATGAACCACTCTCATCAAGCACAGTAGAAGCATCATCAAAACTATCAGAAATATTTTCAGATTCAGCAGAAGTAGCAGCACGTGAAGCATGTGCATGTGGTGGTGTAATAAGTTGACTCATAACAGTAGGTGAATCAAGAGCAAAAGAGTACTCAGAGTTGTACCTCTCCTTGTAGTGGATGGCAGTATACGGACCTTCTCATCACGAGGTTTACCCATGATGAATAATTGCAGCGAACAATATCACTCTCAGGTGAGCTTATAAATAGAGCTATGCTCCCCGGCAACGGCGCCAGAAAATAGTCTTGATGACCCACAAGTATAGGGGATCGCAACAGTCTTCGAGGGAAGTAAAACCCAAATTTATTGATTCGACACAAGGGGAGCCAAAGAATATTTATAAGCCTTAACAGATGAATTGTCAGTTCAGCTGCACCTGGAAATAGACTTGCTCGACACAGTTTATCAGTAGCAACAGTTTTATAGCAGTAGCAGTAGTGAAACAATAGCAGTAATGAAATAAAGACAGCAGCAGTAATTGTAGTAGACAGCAGGATTAAAATACTGTAGGCATAGGGATGGATGAACGGGCGTTGCATGGATAAGATAATTCATATAATAGTCAAGACATGGGCAATTGCAGGTAGATAATAATAATAAAGCATCCAGGTACTAAGTAATCATAGGCATGTGTTCCGTATTTAGTCGTACGTGCTCGCAATGAGAAACTTGCACAACATCTATTGTCCTACCAGCCCGTTTGCAGCGGGGCCTCAAGGGAAACTACTGGTAATTAAGGTGCTCCTTTTAATAAAGCACCGGAGCAAAGCATTAACACTCCGTGAACACATGATCCTCACATCACAGCCATCCCCTCCGGTTATCCCAATTGCTGTCACTTTGGGGCCTCGGGTTCCGGACAATTATATGTGTATACAACTTGCAGATATGATCTAAAGCAATAATTATCCTCATGATACAATAACATGTTCAGATCTGAAATCATGGCACTCGGGCCCTAGTGACAAGCATTAAGCATAACAAGTTGCAACAATGACATAAAGTACTAACAACGGATACTAGGCACCATGCCCTAACAATCTGATATCTATTACATGAATGATCTCATCCAATCCCTACCATCCCCTTCAGCCTACAGCGGGGATTACTCACACATGGATGGGGAAATCATGGATGGTTGATGGAGAGGCGTCGGTGATGATGATGGCGATGATCTCCTCCAATTCCCTGTCCCGGCAGGGTGCCAGAACGGAGTTTCTGGTCCCCGAATTATGGTTTTCGGTGGCGGCGGAGCTCTGGAGTGTTTCGGGGAAAAGCGTCGATCCTCCTCGGGTTTTTAGGTCAAGGGGATTAAGTAGTCAAAAGGGCGTCGCGAGGTGGTGTCCGAGGCGGCCACGCCACCCCCAGACGTGGCCCACCTCTGCCCGCGCCGGGGCATGGCGTGGGGCCCGTGTGGCCTGCCTCCGTCTCGTCTTCTGGCTCCGTGCGTCTTCTGGAAAAATAGGAGCTCTGGAATATTTTTCGGGAATTTTTCTGAAACTTGACTTTCTGCACAAAAACAAGACACCGGGGCAATTTGCTGAAAACAGCGTTAGTCCGTGTTAGTTGCATTCAAAACACACAAATTAGAGGTAAAACAACAGCAAAAGTGTTCGGGAAAGTAGATACGTTTTGGACGTATCAACCCTCAGGCTACAGGGAGCATCGGGAGAGGTCGTCAGCGAGAGTTGGTGCAGGAAGGTTGGTACGGTTAGCGACTTTGTGAATCCCTGTTCATGCAGACTCTAGGAGCCGGCGGGGATCGGACGGTGCGGAGGTACGGAGCGGGAAGGATCGGACGACCAAAAAGTCCAAATCGCTGACGGGCTCTCAATGGGTCTCACCGTTAATATCTTTGGATGATCTCATGAGCTGCCTTATATGATTGAGATCCATCTGATGTAATCGGTGTTGTGTTTATTGGATCTGATGAATTGTTACATTGTGATCAGTTTATCCGCGATGTTTGTGAATTATTGTTGCTGCAATCTTGTTGTGTTCATTGCTTGTCACTAGTGCATGAGTGGCATGATCTTAGATTTGAACTCTTTTATATTAGCATGAATATAATTGTTGCTTTAGATCGTATCTACAAGTTGTATGCACCTATTAATTGTCCGGAACCGGAGACCCCAAAGTGAAAACAATTGGGACAATCAAAGGGGATGGCTGTGATTTGAGGATTACATGTTTTCAATAAGTGTTAATGCTTTGCTCCGATGCTCTATTAAAAGGAGTACCTTAATTACCATTAGGTTCCATGATTGGCCCCGCTGAAACGGGGTGGTTGGACAAAAAATGTCGTGCAAGATTCTTATTGCAAGCACGTACGACTATATATGGAACACATGCCTACGTATTATTTATAGACTGGATACTCTGTCATAAGTTAGATTCAATCCTGTCAATTACCCAACTGTAATTTGTTTACCCAACACATGTTCTTTTGTTTGGAGAGTTACCTCTAGTGAAACTTTGAACACCAGTCCATCTTTAATCATTATTGCCTCCGTTGTTACTTTGCTGCTGCTACTTTACTGTTACTATTGCTCTCAAATTACTCTGATTTCACATCACTTCTGTTACTAGTGCTTTTCCAGGTATGGCTGAATTGACAACTCAGCTGCTAAGGCTTACAAGTATTCTTTGGGTCCCCTTGTGTCAAATCAATAAATTTGGGTTTTACTTCCCTCGAAGATATTGTTGCAATCCCCTACACTTGTGGGTCATCAAGACTCTTTTTTGGCGCCGTCAACACGCCATCCAGCATTTTCTGGCGACGTTGCCGGGGAGATACGAAGCTTCCTGCAAGATATTTTCCAGTCAACTATACGCCAACAACTATTTTCTGGCGCCGTTGCCGGGGAGCATAGCTCTACTTATATGTTCACTTGGGGAGTATACACTTGCTCTTTACTCTCTTTATTGTTTTTGCTACATGTTTACTTTCTTTGAAACTAGATCTTATTGGCAAGGTGGGTTCACGGAGGATCAACAAAAAATATTATAAGGAATACCACTCGTCTGAAAAAGGGATATACTTATGGAAACTAATGAATAAACTGGATGTGTATGCTAGAAGTTTATGCTCTATATATGACCTATCTTTTTGTTGTGATGAATCTAGTTGTCCTATGAATTTTAAACACTTTCATTTTCAATGGAATGTAATGTTAATGAAATCTTTACTTCTTATGTTAGAGGAAACAATAATTATTATGACGCTGAACCAATTGAAGAATTTATTGCTTATAAGGGTGCCCATGAAATTAGTTCGTTTCTTGTACATAAAGATGATGTCCCTTACTAGGACGAGAACTATTATATAACTAAACATTTTATGAGTCTGTTTTCTCCGAAAGAAGAGATCAATGCCTTGTAGGAACCTGTGGAAGAAGAAATTGCTGAAACTGGAAACTCATTGGATGAAGGAGTTGAAGAGAGTGACGAACATAAGGAGGAAGAATGGATTAACTACCCATGCCTACCTGATGGCGTGAATCACACGTTCGTTGGGAGACCCCAAGAGATAGGTATGATGCAGCGTAGCAGCAATTTTCCCTTGATACAAAACCAAGGTTATCAATCCAGTAGGACTTGGAGAAGGGTCCAACAAGGTGTCTCCCTCCCCTGACGCTAGGAGGTTTACGCGGACCTGTACACAATCACAAACAAACCACTTTGCCCCAACGAAACAGAGAGGTTGTCAATCTCTCCGGCTTGCTGAACACAAAAAATTAAACATATGTGTGGAAAATATTATGAAAGCAAAAATGACCAGTGAGCAAATGACTAGGAAAAGCTATGAAAATGGTTGTAAGCAATATAGGAAAATAGGACCGGTTAAGTTGCAAGCAACGGATAATTGCAATAAGCATGGTGCATAATGTAAGCAATGGTTACAACATATAGCAATAAACACCGCTGTTTTACCCCTAGTAGCAACAACACATCTCAAGTCTTAATCATTTATGTCAACTCGAGCTCAAACAAGAGAGGCATGAACCCACTAACTAGCATAAATACCCTCTCTAAGATACTAGCGATTACTTCGGTCAAAGCATACACAAGCATCAGAGAGCATGCAAGATCATAAATAAAACATATGATAGATAAACTGAACAAGTGTCATGATTCCACAATTCATCGGATCCTAGCAAACACAACATGTAGCATTACATAAAGATGATCTTGATCATGTTAGGCAGCTCACAAGATTTAAACAATGGAGTACAAGGCGAAGAGACAACCATCTAGCTACTGCCATGAACCCGTAGTCCCGTGGTGGACTACTCACGCATCACTCCAGATGTAGGCATGGTGGTGTAGATGGCTAGATGCCTCCGGTTACGATCTCCCCCTCCGGTAGGGTGCTAGGAAGAGCTTCAGAACCCTCTCGATCTAGGGTTGGCGACGGTGGCGGGCTCAGACGTATTTCTGGAAAAGTGATCGGGTCCCCAAGGTTTTCGGGATGAAGTGTGGCGCCCCGACCGCGGAACTATACAGTGATGCTGTGTGTCACCGGTCATGCGATACAACCGGAGGTTACTGGGTTACCAATCCCAGGCCAAAACCTTTGGCAGGCGTGCTCGACATGGATCATCGGCAACGCAACACCCCGAGTGATGCCATAACACAGGCACAACTATCAATGCATAATAGAGAGATCAAGACTTGTGGAACAACTAGCACATTACAGACTCTACGACTCAAAGCATTATAGTTCAACTCTTATAATAGAGAAAGATAGCAAATATTACAACCAGAGGTCACAGACCCAACAGTACATCATGCGGAAGCGAATTAAGTTGTTCTAACAACAAGATCCAAATTATGGCCTAAGAGGCCTACAGATAAACATTCCCAGCGCCAGCTGTCCCGGAGATGTCCCAAGCTGCCACCTGGGAACCCCAGACTACTCGTCGACGTCCACAAAGAACCCACCTTCAAGGTCGATGAAGTCCTCCTCTGAAAGAATCAACAAAGCAACGTTGAGTTCGACGAACTCTGCAAGATTACTAGAGCTACTATCTCGATGATTGGCTTACAAAGGTTTTATGGCTGTTTTGCATAAAGCTAGTTTTTTTTAGAAAAGACATAACTCCATGGCATCGACTAATCAGAATATTTTCAAAGGGGTAAGAAGTAAACTCTTTTCTTCTGATCATCTTCAACAACAACCACCATCCAACACTGCACCTGTCTACAAAGGCACCTCCCCGAATCACCCTCGAGGAAGTCAACCTTGCATTCTTGGTGGTACCTTTAGTACTCAGGTTTTAATCATTCCGTTCAAGTTTTCTATGGTCTCTGAATTCGGCACCAAGTCGTCCATAACCGTGGACACGGCTTTTCGAAAAGATTTACCCTGCAGGGGTGTACTGTTTTTAACCACCGGTACCGTCCGGCTCATTGCCTGACATTAGCTCTCTTCCGGGGAAAGCCGGCTGAGTGGGAGCGGTTACAACCTTTACCTTGCTTGAGACTAACCCAGGATCATCAGTGGCGGTAGGGCAAGTTCAGTGCCTCCAACACCCTGCCCCGCGGCCACTCATTTTCCTAAACACCACCATCCTCATCCCAGTCCAGACCACCATCTTCACGCACGCGCAAAATGGAAGCTCAAACTAGAGGACCCTGGCTAGCCCTGCCCAAGTTAGTTGGTCGATAGGGATCCCATAGGCCCACCGATGGAAGCACGCTCAGTCTTGGCTCGAAGGGGAGAACTCGCACTTAGGCGGCGAGAACGAGATAACCCACCACATTCCATGTGGCCTCTCATCCCCACCTTTAAGCATGTTTATTTATTGGTATCCACATTTCTCCACCATCATCCGGACATTCCATCAACAGTTCCAACAATGAAATATCCACCGGACAACTAAGCATTTCCTAAGCATGGCTAAGAATATACATAAAGTAGTCAAGTAACTCAGGCCAACAAAGCAATCCTGTGGATATTAGGAGGGAAACAGGTAATGGCATCGGAAAAATAATGCAACTAATATGATACTCTAAACCAACCAAACTGACATTTGGAACCGCATGCAATATTATAGTGGAGAAAATATTTGCGGAAAACATAGGAGGAGACATGCTTAGAGGGGGGATTACGCTTGCCTTGTTCAGCAGGCTGGTAATACGGGTCGTCAGGGTATTGTGGAGAAACCCCGACTCCTTGATCTATCGATGTATAAGAACACCGGAAAGCACAATCAAATACCACACCATATAAAACAGGTGCAATGCACAAGCACATGATGATATGACATTTTAAATGCACCATAGAGGTATTAAACATGGCCAACAAGTTAAATGGGGTCCCAATTATATTTATTACATTGTTTGGAATAATCCCCATATTTAAACTTAATGGAATTGGCCATTTTTGAAAATGTACAGTACTGAAATATTGCTCAAACATGCATGCAATTGATGTTAAAGTACAGACATTTTCATTCTGAGCATTTTGACATAAAGAACACATTTTTCTGATATACCAATAAAACGTTATTGAATTTACAAAATCCTCTTTAAATCTGCCCCATTTCTAAACTATTTTGAACAGCACTAAACTAATTATCCATGCTTGGAGGAGTGATAGAACATGAAGTATATTAAGTGCTGAACACTTTGATTGGTCACACATAATTTTTGGATCATTATTTTTAAAGCTATTGATTTTCCAAAACTGTTTTCTTGTCTGCCATTTTAGTTCATTTAATAAAACAGCAACTAAATTAATTTAGTTGGATGTGTGAGTTATACCAATAAACTCCATTTATTTTTCTGAACATTTTGATATCTTATTTGCAATTTTTGGACAAGTATTCCAGAAGACATGGATTTTACAAATTTCTATTTGAATCTGGCTTTTCTTTTTATTTCCAGAAAATCCTAACCGAACCTTTTTACACTCGGGGGCTGGCTACCCCGGGCTACTGACGTGTGGGCCCCAGGCCACGCTGGCGTCCACGTGAGCGAGAAAAGGCCCACGGCCTGGTTGACCGCGACGATGCCAGGACGGCGGCGTGGACGCGCGGTGACCGCGGGCACGGCGGCGCTCTGCTACGGCGGAGGAGCTCGCGCGGGGAAGAACTAATGGGCGCAACCGACACACACAAGCAAGCGGAGGCTAGTGGTGGCGCTACGACCCAAATGGTCACCGGAGACGGCGTCCACGGCGAGCTACGGCGGCGGCGTGCTACGGCTTAACGGCGACACGACGAACCAGAGGGAGATGGAGGGGACGGAGATGTCCAGGAGGTACGCTTGCTCACCCTCGATGCGTACGTGAGCTCGGCGAGGAAGGAGGAGGTCGGAGGCGACGGCGAGCTTCCTCGAAGCGCGACTGCCGGAGAGGAAGAAGACGAGCAAGGCGGCGACGATCCCGGGCTCCCCTCTGCGATTCCTCATGCGGGGAAGGAGAGGAGGACGCGGCGGTGACAATGGCGGTCTTCGATATGCTCGGGGCGGCCTGGAACGGCGGTGATGTGCGACGGCGAGCTGGCTAGGGTTTGGCCATGGCTGCGGAGAAACGGGGAGAGGGGGCGAGATATTTCGAGGGGAGAGAGAGAGAGCACGCCTCGGTGGTGGTCTTATCCTCCTCGCGCGGTCCAGCGACGGGCAGGGGAGGGCACGGCGGCGAGCTGGCGCGGCTCGAGCAGCTCGGCACGCGGTCGCTACAGAAGACGATGGCATTTTTGCAAAAAGCCCCCTGCAGTTCTCTGGTTTCTCCCTTTTTCTGTTTCTTTTAAAATCCAGTAGCATTTCAGGAATTTTATTGAGGCACTTAAACTCTTTACAAAAATCTGAGAAAATTCATGTAGCCTCCCAATAACATGTAGAAGCACCACAAAAATTGGTGTTGCATAATAAAATGTTTTGAACAACTTTTGTTCTTAAGGTTGGATTATGTAATTTTAGTTAATTTCAATTCGATGTCTCCTTATTAATTTGAGAGCAAGTGAAAATTATTATTTGTGAACTCTTGGAACTTCCTTGACAAATATATTAACTTGCTAACTTTTGTTTGTCAAGTTTAACTGTTTCAAGTGGAACACCTTAATGCATGGATGCCATGATGCAGGACTGGAAAGAAAAGTGAAAAATTTGGTTCAAATTTTACAATACCAAAAGTGGGCTGTTACATGAAGGCAATTTATAGGCGAAAGGGCAGCTCCAGAAGGTTCTCGAGGGCGCCAAGTGGGACCCAGGCACGGTCAACCCCTTGACCACGCCTGGGTGGCGTCTGGGTGGTGTGGGGGCCCCTGCAGCCCCCCTTCTGGCTCCGTCTTCGTTTCTTCGTAAAAATAATTCATGTAAATTTTCAGCCAATTCGGAGAAAATTCCTCGACTACCTTTTCTGAAACAAAAAGACATCAGAAAATAGGAACTGACACTGGGCATCTTGTTAATAGGTTAGTTCCAGAAAATATGCCAAAATGATATAAAAACATTATAAAAACATGTGGCAATGATATATAATTAGCATGGAACAACCAAAAATTATAGATACGTTTGAGACGTATCACTACCTTCTAATGAGAGTAACTCTTTAGCTCATACATTATTTGATTACCCTCCATGTGTACCAAAGGAGGATGAATGATATATTGATGAATGTTGTGATCCTATGGATTATTTTGAAATATCCCTTTTTGATGAAATTGATGCTTGCTATACTTATAGCCATGACTTCCTTGTGAATGCAACTTATGAAAATGATTGTGCTATTGTTATTTATGATAATCCATGTTATTTTGATAAATCTTATGATAAGCCTCTATTTGTGCCTACTATAGATATTCATGATAATGGGGAGTTTTTCTTAGAAATTTTATATGATAACGCTCTAGATGATGGTCTTATGTTGCTTGATGATATTAACTATACTACTATTGAAAATGGGATTGGAGAGGTCTTAACATTAGCTAGAAGGAGTCCCATACCTTTTGTGAATGATCAATCATTTTGTTATAATATTGTCACAAGTGGGTTTGGAGATGTGATACGTCTCAAACGTATATGTAATTTTTGATTGTTCCATGCTTATTATATATCATTGCCACATGTTTTTATATCATTTTGGCATATTTTATGGAACTAACCTATTGATAAGATGCTCAGTGTCTGTTCTTGTTTTCTGCTGTCTTTTTGTTTCAGAAAAGCTAGTCGGGAAAGTTTCTCCGAATCGCCTGAAAAATTACGGGAATTATTTTTACATGAAACAAAGACTGCGCCAGGAGCAGACCTGCTGGGGGCCCCACAGGCCCCAGACGACCCCCAGGCATGGTCCAGGGGTGGATCGCGGCTGGGGCCCACCTGTGCTCCTCCGGAGCCCTCTCGAGCCGCCCTTTTGCCTATAAATTGCCTTCGTCCCGAAAACCCTCGATACCCGATTACTTTTCCAGAAATACATCCGAGGCCGCCGTCGTCGCCAACCCTATATCAGGAGGGTTCTGAAGCTCTTCCCGGCACCCTGTCGAAGGGGGAGATCGTCACCGGAGGCATCTAGACCACCATGCCTGCCTCCGGAGTGATGCGTGAGTAGTCCACCACGGGACTACAGGTCCATGGCAGTAGCTAGATGGTTGTCTCTCTTCCTTGTACTCCATTGTTTAAATCTTGTGAGCTGCCTAACATGATCAAGGTCATCTATTTGTAATGCTACATGTTGTGTTTGCGGAGATCCGATGAATTATGGAGTCATGATATTATTGTTCAGTTTATTTATGATATGTTTTATTTATGATCTTGCATGCTCTCCGATGCTTGTGTATGCTTTGGCCGAAATAATTACTTGTATCTTTAGAGGGAGTATTTATGCTAGATAGTGGGTTCATGCCTCTCTTGTCTTAGCTCGATTTGACAGAAACGATTAAGACTTGAGATGTGATGTTGCTACTAGGGATAAAACAGCGGTGTTTATTGCTATATGTTGTAACCATTGCTTACATTATGCACCATGCCTATTGCAATTATCTGTTGCTTGCAACTTAATACTTTTGGGTGACATGCTGGATAGCGATCCCGGGGTGGATTATTAGTCATATATGCAGTTGGATAACGGTCTATGTATTTTGACGTAATGCCCATATTAAATGAAACAGTGAACTTTGTGTCATGATAGTATTGTTATATGCCCATGCTTTGTCAATTGCCTCGCTGTAATCTGTTTACCCAACATGTTTATCTTTGGGAGAGACACCGCTAGTGAACTGTGACCCCGGTCCTATTTTCCTATATTGTTTACAACTGTTTCCATAACTTTTCCTAGTCATTTGCTCGCTGGTCATTTTTGCTCTTTTATTATTTTACACATATACGTTTAATCCTTTGTGTTCAGCAAGCCGGAGAGATTGACAACCTCTCTGTTTCGTTGGGGCAAAGTAATGTGTTTGTGTGTGCTCAGGTCTAGGTCAACAGCTCTTTTCGGCGCCATTGCTGTTGTCACCAAGCCGAAGCCTTCTCCAAGTCCTACTGGTTCGATAAACCTAGGTTTTGTGTCAAGGGAAAATTGCCGCTACGCTGCATCATACCTTCCTCTTGGGGTTCCCAGCGAACGTGTGATCCACGCCATCAAGATGTCATTTTTTAAATAATGTTGACCCCACTATTTTGGAGAGTGATAAAATTGTGTGTTTGTAGATCATGAAAATCATGCTTTATGTGATAGTTATATTGTTGAGTTTTTTCACGATGCTACTCAAAATTATTATGAGAGAGGGAAATATGGTTGTAGAAGTTTTCATGTCACTAAAACACCTCTCTTTATGTTGAAAGTTTTGAAATTGTTCTTGTTTTACCTTGCTATGCTTGTCACGATGTTCTTCATGGATTTATTTGTTTGCAAAATTCCTATGCATAGGAAGTGGGTTAGGCTTAAATGTGTTTCATATTTGCCTCTTGATGCTCTCTTTTGTTTCATTTTTTTCTTCTGTGAGCGTCTTTTAAAATCACTGTGCCTAGCTAAAAGGCATTAAAGAAAAGCGCTTGTGGGAGGCAACCCATGATTTTTTTTCTTTCAGTTTAATGATGAGTAACGAAAGGTTTCGCTCGATCTTATTCGTGTATACATGGGAACCATCATGGGTGTCCAAGGTTCTGCTTGTAACAATTTACAGGAAGGTGTTCCGATCATGTCTATGTGTTTCGGAACCTGCTGGGTTGATGGCTAGTTGGGAAACCCGACCCCGAGAGGAAGGAATGATGTAGCTACCAACAAGTATTTCCATCGACGCAGAACCAAGGTTTATCGAACCATTAGGATAATGTACTCAACCAAGTGAACGGTACCTGCACAAAAACACAAAACAACACTTTCAGACTTAAACAACTATGAAGAATGACTACACCTTCAACAATTAATAGTGTTTGTAGTACGGAACAGGCTTTACCCTAACCTAATCCTAGTCCTCGCCGTCGAAGTCCTCGTCACAATCGATGATGTCATCGTCATTGTAAACGACCGTGGAGGAGGGGGCAGTACAGAAGGGCAGCAGGCATCCTGAGTCATGTCGTAGGAGGATGAGGCAGACTCCGGTGCCGTAGAGAGGATGGTATTCATGAGGCCGGGGTGTCCGCTTCGACCTCGGCGACCAATGCTAGAAAGGCCTCAATGATGTTGTCAACCGTGTGGCCATTCGCTTCCCACCAAAAATGACGCTTGCTGGTGTGCACCGCGTGGGCCTTGTATGCGCCCAACAAGGCGTTACGCTCACGCGTGAAGCATTGGTGCCACCGCCCAAGTTGTCATCGGCGTTCTCGTGGAGACGCCGCTTCTCCCCATCATCTTGTTCCGATGCTGGAGGTCGACCAAGTTGAACGCCTTGGAGGTTGCCGGAATAGGCGGCATGGCAAGGCAGCTAGCCCTTATGACCCACTCCTTTGGCAGGCCAAACCGGTGGAACTGTCGCGCCTGGTCGATGGTGAGGCTACGGTTTCCCAGGAACGGCCCGTTGGAACTGCTGGCTTCGAAGTTGTTCGACATGTGAATGGTGGTGCGTGTGCGCGCCCGACTACGAAACGAACTGGGGAGAGAGATGGAAGCGAGCAAGAAGCACGACAAGGAGGGGGGAGGGGGGCTTCTTATATCGTTGGGTAGACCAAGGCACAACGCCTGCGTGTTGAGTAGCACTGACGGCACCATTAATGCGACTCATGAGGAAAATACAATGCCGACGTTTGGTCCGATAAAATAGTCCGTATTACTCGCGAGCCGGTCTCCTGCACGCCGCCATTAATCGAGGCTGACCGGTGGAACCCTCTTTACGCACGCACGCTGCCGTATGAGGTCAGTAGTGGCTGGTGACTGGCGAGAGCGCGCGTTAAGCTTTCGGTCCCGGGCTACCTTGCAACGAGAAAAAACTGGCTGTTGGATTATTAGGCATAATTTCCATGATTAATTCCAGAATAGTAAACATGATCGCAACAGCTACTAACATGTTAAACTCAAAAATACTAGACGTATTAATTAACATGAACATCAGCCAGACATCTACAAACACAGCCATCGGAACGTGACGAACGTACCGTACGATTGTAGATGAAGTAGTCATTGGAGCAGCGACGGTAGCAGCTTGAGCGGCGACAGTAGTAGCTCGAAGAAGACGACGTTGGAGACGAGTCGCCCGCGGACCCGGAGATCGTCCAGGAAGTCGAGCCGTGATGAAGAACTTGAAAGCAGTCGCGCGGAGCGCTTCCCAAAAACCTTATTCGCCCTCTCCCGTACAGGATCACAAGGACGAGCGGTTCCGGAGACCTGCTGTCCCGTTCGCCGGTGCACGCCGGCGCACGGGATGGAGTAGACTACGGTGGCGGCGCAAGGCACGAGATTGGCAAAACCTAGATTGGTTCGGTGTCTTTCAGCGCACGCCTTTATATAGTGCGGCTCGGGAAAACCCTAACGGGTACAACGTGGGCCAAGTCCACGTCGCGCACGTTTTAGGTCGGTTACAGTAGCCCACGATCCGGGAGCGACCCGAACCGACTAACTGTGACGCGTCCGTCCAAACCGTTTTCCCGGACTGCAAAAATAAAGCTCGGCTCGGCGAGATTCCCGCAACCCGCGGTGCGGTGCGGTGCGGTGCGTGCGAGCGGCGGCGGAGGAGGAGGAGGAGGAGTGCGCACGAGAGAGCCTCTTGTTCTCACAGCACACCAAGTGGTACAACACTCCACCTTATAAGGTGGTGTTTGTCTCCTCCAACTAGCAATGTGGGACTAAACTTTAGCACCACTTTGCACTCCAAAATTCTGCCATGCACATGGGCCAATTTGAGATTTTCAGAATTGCTTATTGGGCTGCCCAAATGGGCCCAAATTTAACAATCCCCCACCAGATCTCAAATTCCCATTTAGAGATTTTGCCAAACCTCGTTTCTTGTTTATATACCAGTGTTTCAGCAGAGACTGTTAAGTTGAACTTCCGCCTAGAGCTTCAAGCTACATCTACCAGCAACTTGAACAATGGACGAACCTTGAATTGCAAGTTTGGTGCCAATAGACTTCACTCAAAGTCATAACCAGTACGTGGCTGCCAGTAGCCTACCCCGCGGGTGGAGCATATGCGTCATACTCCCTGGTCTCTTCATGAGCTTACTAGAGATCACCCAAATCTCATAGACTGCGACGTTTAACAGTCGGACTCATATAGGTGTGTTCTTTCAAGGTCGCTCTGTAGGATAGCACCTTTGCTACGAATAGCCAACAGAAACACATTAAGGCATATTGCCAACCTGCCTTACAGAATGTGAGAGTTATGCATCTTCCCACGGAGAGGGTTACAAAATAACTCTCCTCAGTTAAACCACTAGCTTGTTCTTCCCAGGTCCTAATTCACGGGATCTCCGATCACATAGGTTGGGTTACCACTATGGTGTAACACTCACGGGTCTCAACCCCATCTCCCTCGATGCACTATCTATCACATTACGTGATAGTCCCTTCGTAAAGGGATCTGCCAGGTTTTTGTCTGTTTGAATATAACTAACAGTTATTACTCCGGAGTTTCTCATTTTCCTGACAGACTTCAAGCGTCTCTTGACGTGTCTTGATGACTTCGCATTATCCTTAGCACTGTTCACTTTCGTAATAACCGTTTGGTTGTCACAGTTCATAAGGATGGCCGGTAATGGTTTCTCAACCACCGGCAAGTCCATCAAGAGCTCACGCAGCCATTCTGCCTCAACAGAAGCTGTATCTAAAGCAGCAAGTTCTGCTTCCATGGTTGACCTCGTCAAAATGGTCTGTTTGCAAGACCTCCATGACACTGCGCCACCTCCAAGAATAAATGCATATCCACTTGTGGCGTAGAGCTCATCAACATCTGAGATCCAGTTCGCATCACAGTATCCCTCAAGCACCGCAGGGTGCCCTGAATAGTGAATCCCATAACTCATTGTACCGTTCAGATAGCGCATGACCCTTTCAAGTGCATGCCAATGATCAATACCCGGGTTAGACATGAACCTGCTCAACTTGCTCACAGCAAAAGAGATATCAGGTCTCGTCGCGCTCGCAAGGTACATGAGTGAACCGATCACTTGAGAATATCTTAATTGATCTCTCGTTTCCTTTTTGTTCTTTCTGAGTGTCACACTGGGATCATAGGGTGTTGGAGAAGGCTTGCTGTCTATATAACCAAAGCGGCTCAAGACCTTCTCAACATAGTGTGATTGCGTTAACGTAATCCCACTCTCATCCCTAATCAGCTTAATGTTCAGGATCACATCAGCTTGTCCCAGATCTTTCATATCAAAGCTCTTTGACAGGAAAGACTTGACCTCATTTATCACTATCATGCTTGTACCGAAAATCAGTATGTCATCAACATACAAGCATAATATAACACTATCGCCCCCACCATGGCGATAATATACACACCTATCAGCCTCATTAATGGCAAAGCCTGCAGAAGTTAAAGTTCTGTCAAACTTCTCATGCCATTGCTTAGGTGCTTGCTTCAGCCCATACAAAGATTTTAACAATTTGCACACCTTTCTCTCTTCACCTTTTACTACAAACCCATCAGGCTGATCCATATAGATTTCCTCTTCCAACTCTCCGTTAAGGAAAGCTGTCTTTACGTCCATTTGATGAACGATAAGACCATAGGAGGCAGCCAGGGAAAGTAGTACTCGAATGGTGGTGAGTCTAGCAACAGGTGAATAGGTGTCAAAGTAATCTTCGCCTTCGCGCTGGGTGTAGCCCTTGGCTACAAGCCGTGCCTTGTACTTCTCAATAGTACCATCAGGCCTTAGCTTCTTCTTGAACACCCACTTACAACCCACAGGTTTGCAGCCGTAGGGTCGTTCAGATAATTCCCAAGTTCCATTAGAAAGAATCGAGTCCATCTCATTATGGACAGCTTCTTTCCAGTCATCAGCATCAGGAGATGCAAATGCCTCTGCAATGGACGTGGGAGTATTGTCCACAAGGTACACAATGAAATCATCACCAAAGGATTTTTCAGTCCTCTGTCTCTTGCTCCTCTTGGGAGCTGATTCATTGTCATCCTTCTCAAGGACTTCCTCAACAAGTGGTTGTTCAGAATGATCAACAGATGTACTAGGTTCAGCAAATATCTCAGAAGAAATTCTAGCAATGCTATGCATATCCTTCATAGGAAACGTGTTCTCAAAAAATGTTGCATCACGAGATTCCAAAATAGTATCAACATGCATATCAGGTATCTCAGATTTAACCACTAAAAATCTATAGCAAATGCTCCGCTGAGCATAACCTAGAAAGACACAATCCACTGTCTTCGGTCCAAGTTTTCGTTTCTTAGGAATTGGAACATTGACTTTCGCCAAACATCCCCAAGTACGAAAATAAGAAAGTGATGGTTTTCTCCCAGACCACTCCTCGTAAGGTGTCTTCTCTTTATCCTTGTTAGGAACTCTATTCAGGACATGACACGAAGTCAACAAAGCCTCCCCCCACCATGCCTTAGATAAACCAGCAGTGTCCAACATGGCGTTCACCAAGTCGGTCAGCGTGCGGTTTTTCCTCTCGGCAACCCCGTTTGATTGGGGCGAATAGGGAGGCGTCCTCTCATGAATAATACCATGTTCCTCACAGAATTCATCAAATACGTTGGAGAAATACTCGCCACCACGATCTGACCTAAGACGTTTGATCTTTCTCTCTAATTGATTTTCTACTTCAGCTTTATAGATTTTAAAGTAGTCTAAAGCTTCATCTTTAGTGTGCAACAAATATACATAACAGAACCTAGTAGCATCATCGATTAAAGTCATGAAATATCTCTTATCACCTTTTGTCAACACGCCATTCATCTCACATAGATCCGAATGTACGAGTTCTAGAGGTGCCAAGTTTCTCTCCTCGGCTGCCTTGTGAGGCTTTCGAGGTTGCTTAGATTGCACACAGCTATGGCACTTAGAACCTTTGGCAATGGTGAAAGTAGGAATTAAACTCAAACTGGAAAGTCTACTCATTAAACCAAAATTAACATGACATAAACGAGAGTGCCAAACATTAGCATCCGAATCCACACTGCCACAAATATGGTTTACTGACTTATTACAAAAATCCGATAATGAAAAGCGGAACAAGCCTCCGCACTCATACCCTTTACCAATAAATTGTCCAAACTTTGACACAACTACTTTATTGGACTCCAAGACTAATTTAAACCCATCTCTGCATAGAAGGGAGCCGCTAACAAGATTCTTGTTCATAGTAGGGACATGCTGCACGTTCCTCAGCTGCACGATCTTCCCCGAAGTAAACTTCAGATCTACCGTGCCAACACCACGAACAGAAGCATGTGATCCATTCCCCATTAAGACGCTTGAATCTGCGACCTGATAAGAAGTGAACATAGAGATGTCAGCACATACATGAACATTAGCACCCGTATCAATCCACCAACATGGAGATTGAAATACTGAAAGCACAATCGGTAAATTACCGTACCCATCAGCATTGCTAGCGGTCACGACGTTGACATGCTTCTTCCCTTTCTTGTCTGCACGATCTGGGCAGTCCACAGAGAAGTGTCCGGGCTCTCCACAAGTGTAGCACTTTAGCTCAGATTTGTTCAGCATCTTCTTCTTCTTCTTGAAAGAAGTAGTCTTGGTAGGCATGTTGAAGGAAGGCTTGCTCTTTGCCTTGCTCTTGCCATGGTGAAAGTTCTTCTGCACCATGTTGGCGCTAGACTGACCTTCACCACCTCTCTCAGCAGTGTCCTTAGCCCGAGCCTTCTCCTCAACATCAAGAGACGCTATCAGGTTTTCAACCGATATCTCCTGTCTCTTGTGTTTGAGAGTTGTGGCGAAGTTCCTCCATGAAGAGGGCAACTTTGCAATAATGCATCCAGCCACAAACTTGTCAGGTAAGGCACACTTAGCGTGCTCAAGCTCCTTAGCAATGCACTGTATCTCATGAGCCTGTTCGACTACAGAACGGTTGTTAGCCATCCTGAAGTCATGGAAGCTCTCCATGATGTACAGTTCACTGCCAGCATCTGCTACACCGAACTTAGCGTTCAGTGCCTCCCAGAGCTCTTTGGCATCTGTAATGTGCATGTACACATCAAACAGCTTGTTGCTAAGAGCACTCAGAACGAGTCCCACAAAGGCAGTATTGGTTTCCTTGAACTTGTTCTGATCCTCGTCAGATATAGTTCCTTCAGGTAAACCCTCACTAGCCTCGAACACTTTCAGAGATCGCAACCACAGTGTGGTCTTGTACTGCCATCTCTTAAAGTCCACACCGGTAAACTTGTCCGGCCTCAGCGCATCAGATAGATGTCCCATGTTTAACTCAGGAAATTGCCTATAACACATATAAGGTTTTTGGATTGTTGGATTATTAGGCATAATTTCCATGATTAATTCCAGAATAGTAAACATGATCGCAACAGCTACTAACATGTTAAACTCGAAAATACTAGACGTATTAATTAACATGAACAGCAGCCAGACATCTACAAACACAGCCATCGGAACGTGACGAACGTACCGTACGATTGTAGACGAGACGGGCGGGCGGTGCGGTGCGTGCGAGCGGCGGCGGAGGAGGAGGAGGAGTGCGCACGAGAGAGGCTCTTGTTCTCAACTAGCACACCAAGTGGTACAACACTCCACCTTATAAGGTGGTGTTTGTCTCCTCCAACTAGCAATATGGGACTAAACTTTAGCACCACTTTGCACTCCCAAAATTCTGCCATACACATGGGCCAATTTGAGATTTCAGAAATTGCTTATTAGGCGTCCCCAAATGGGCCCAAATTTTAACACTGGCTTGGCCGCTTCGCCTCCTCATCGGCTCGGGACCAGGCGTATATGCGTGTATGTATGTACTCCCATGTACGCAACCCGCGCTCGGCTCCAAGTTCATCATCGTTGGCTTGGGAGCTCCATGGAAACGGCGTTTCCATCGATGCGCATGACAGTACCTTTTTCACTTGACTTTGGCCGTAGCCGGCCTGTGCGGACGCTTGCAGACCTCGTCAACAACCTACCCTGAATGCAAATGCATGCTAGCTTAGGTGAGAACTGAATCGCCAAAACTCTCGTGCGCGACGCGACAAGAAACAGCAGTAGAAGAATTGGAGGAGATCGGAACGTAGCTGTCGGCGCTTCACTACCTTTGCGTTTTACCTTCTACTCCCCTCCGTTCCTAAATATTCTATATGTATGCAGACTCATTTTATTGTTTATGTTCACACATTTAAGTCCGAAACTAGTCAATGTGTAAAATAACTAAAACATCTTATATTTGCTTCACTACCTTTGCTAAGGTTCTACCTTCTACTCGCTCCGTTCCTAAATATTTTATATGCATGCAGACACATTTTAGTGTTTATGTTCAGTCATTTGAGTCCGAAACTAATTAACATGTGAAATAGCTAAAACATGTTATATTTAGTAACGGATAGTAGTGCAATTACATTCATAGAAGAGGGATAGACGCCACTGCAATTTCCTGCCATTTGAGAAACGTCACTACAATTTTCCTGTTTCTATTAAATCCACTCAAACACATATAATAGATAATATACACTCGTATTTCTATAATACAAAGTATACAAAGTATCCGCAGACGACACCCTCATTCTGATCCAGAACAATGATCTTGACATTGCTAACCTTAAGTTTCTCTTGTGTTTTGAGAACATGTCGGGACAGAAAATCAACTTTAATAAAAGTGAAGTGTTTGTGCTTGAGAAGCCCTTAGAGGAGCAGCAGAGGGTAGCCAATATGTTGAACTGCAAACTGGGCGCTTTCCCCTTCATCTACCTCGGGTTACCTATCTCTGACCGTAAGCTCACGGTGGAACAATGGAATGTTCTAGTCGCCAAACTTGCCGGGAAGGTCGAGCTGTGGATGGGAAGATTGCTTTCCTCGGGTGGAAAGCTAATTCTGTCCAATGCCTGCCTTGATGCGCTTCCGATTTTTGCTATGGGGCTGTTTTTGATGCAAGACGGGGTACATGCGAAGTTTTATGCGGTTAGGGCGAGATTCTTCTGGGAAGGTTCGGGGCCGAAGCGCAAGTACCACTGGGTTAACTGGCCAGCGGTGTGTAGACCCAAAGATTGCGGGGTCTTGGGCTCACAAACACAAAAAACATGAAGATTGCGCTTTTGCTAAAATGGGTGTGGAAACTGTATAAGGATGACAACTCTGTGTGGCATGCGCTGATCCGGGCCAAGTACCCGGAGGCGGATGATATCTTCGCCAGTGCAACCCAGGGGGGTTCTCAGTTTTGGCGAAGCATTCATAAGATCAAAAAGTGGTTTAAGTTGGGGGCGAAACATTCACCTAGAAATGGGGTTCGGACAACATTTTGGCTTGACTGGTGGCATGGAGATAGGCAGCTTAAAGACTCCTTCCATGCTTGTTTGCTGTTTTCAACAACCCCAGTATCTCGGTAGCGAAGGTTTTTGCTCCGAACACAGTCGGCATTGCATTTAGACGGTCGCTCGACCCGGAAGGGGTAGCACAATGGATCACGCTGTTCACGGCTCTTGATGAGTTTGCGCTGCAGGAAGGGACGGATCAGGTCAGCTGGGCGCTGGAACCCTCCGGCGTCTACTCGGTGGCATCTATGTACAGTATCATTTCCAAATGGGCAATTGTGGCGCATGGCGGGACATCTGGGGGCCAGATTACCACTAACAGATAGTAGTACAATTACATTCATAGAAGAGGGATAGACGCCACTGCAATTTCCTGCCATTTGAGAAACGTCACTACAATTTTCTTTTTTATTGAATCCACTTAAACACACATAACAGACAATATACACTCGTATTTCTATAATACATACGTATACAGGCAACTGGATCGACTCAAAACATCGCATCGCGATTCTGTTCTCGCTCCCCGTCCTGACACAAATCCTAGGGTCGTGGCGGCGGAAGCCGACGAGCCTATTTTTGGTAGATGCAACGTGAGCAAAGTCAACAAGCAATTTGAAATAGATTGGGAACATTATCTTGCCGAGGATGCACAATTGGTAACTTTGGGTGGAACTGAAAGTGTAGTTTCTACCGGTCTGTTGCTTCTTTTGGGTGGAAAACTTGCAAAGTCCATCCTCCAAGATATTCTGAGCATGTTAATGAGAAGCCACTAGTTATTGATGCACATTTCCTGATTTTCTCTACATCGCAGGAAGCGATCTGCCAAGGAGCAACATGTGCAAGTAGATGAGCCTATAGCTAATTACAATAATTACAAGGGGTAATTTTCTAATTCTAACAGTGGCAAATGACTATTGCCTAAGATTGAGAACCGACTAGTAGTCGGGTAGTTAGTGTTGCGGTGGTGCAGCCAACCCACCAGAGTTCGAATCCCAGTCCGGACGAACTTCTGGTGTCTCACTCCTATTAAAAAACCGTGGAGCTCCTCCTCCGTTGGGTTCAAAAAAAAGAAAAAGAAAAAGACTATTGCCTAAGATTGATCCAATGATATGCCTATGTAGGAATAAGACTACATCAACCGCGATCAAGTCTCTAGCAAAGAAGAAAAAGACGACACATGCGAAGAAGGCGACAACCGAGAAGAAAGCAACTCAAGTGAAAAAAAACAAGCTAAAGACAAACGAAAGAAGAAGTTGCGGTGAAGAAGAAGTCTACAACGAAATACGGCAAGAAAAGGAAACCCGAGGTGGTTGCACCATCCACAAGTGAGGCGGTTCTGAAGCCAACACTTGAAACCAAGAAAAGCCTTATGCACCGGCTTGGGGGTTAGATACTTAGATTATGTTTTGTGTATGCATGCTTTCTATTTTCCTAGATGAGATGGTACTTTGAACCTGACCTGTATTTCTGTATGCGCGTCAAATATTTGTGATGGCCATTTGATCATGGAGATGTATTGAATGTTTGTGATGGCTATTTGAACCTTGAAATATGTTTCTGTATGCATGTCAAACTTTTATGTATGCATGTTATCTTTGAAACTGTAGCTATATTATGAGATGTTAAACAACGTGGAGCTATATATTGAGATGTTGAATAACGTGGGGCTAATGAGATGTTGAACCTGCAGCTATGTAAGTGAGATGTTGAACTTGTAGCTTTAAGATATTTTATTTTCTCCAATTCTAGCAATTTATCCAAGTATAAACTAATTCGGTTAGGTGCCAAAAAAGGCAGATTGTGGTATGTTTCCAAGTAGTATGAAAATTAAGATGTTACAAATAAATTTATTTTCGCGACTCAATTGCATTCTTTCTCTTCTGCCTTTCTTTCATTATTTCGTTTTGTTCTAAAAACTATATTTTGTTTGTTGTGAACCCTCCAATGCGCAACATGGTCACACGCTTTATGATTTGGTTGAAATCATACTACGTGACACACATCATGTTCCGGCGTATAATTAACGGTCATAGTCAGGTCCAAAATGTGAAGTGACCTTGTATTTAAATACGGAGGGAGTACTGCATTCGGTGTTTGATTCAACTGTCGATATTGAGGCTATTTAAACAGAAGTTCGTTATGTACGCTCGCACTCTGAACATTTTCACCAGATCACGTGGTAGATGCTATGTTTTGTTTTGTTTTTTTTTCCTTTCAATTGTGTGCTTTCTTTATGTCTCGAATAGTTCTTAACATTATGCTGCTATGCGCCGACAAAAGTCACGTGTATAATTGATATCTTCTTGAAAATATATTCTCTTTATAAAAAAAACTTAGCTAGCTTCTGTTGGCGCGCGCTTTTACTTGTACCAGGCGCAGCAGAGTAACTCTGCACAGCGGTAGAGTACGTCGGTTTGTGCTCTGCCGATGGTGCAATTTTTTCATTTATTGGGGGAAGTGGTGGATATGATTCGAGCTTTCAATCATCATCCGAGAATTCTGAAACGCTGTACTCTCGTATCTCCACTGACCAATCATGATCGATCGATCCATGCATGATGCATGCATGCAAGAATGATTTGCTCCGTCCACTACGGCAAAGACAGTTTAGATCGATCAATGCCATGCTCTCTCTTTTTCGCTTTTCAGAGCAGCAAAACTAGCAATCTCAGTCACGTCATGGATCATCAACATAGTCGTTTCGACGGAGTAATACTCTAAGCTAGTTTTGG
This sequence comes from Poa pratensis, assembly GCA_947311845.1. Classification (NCBI taxonomy): domain Eukaryota; kingdom Viridiplantae; phylum Streptophyta; class Magnoliopsida; order Poales; family Poaceae; genus Poa; species Poa pratensis. The sequence continues at coordinate 36,253,952 of CAMZMU010000083.1, read as the reverse complement.
CTTTGATGTCGGAATAACTTGATGTCGATTTTGGAAATAAAGATTTCGCTCAACAGATCTTTTTTAGGCTTCATTATTTGTTCCAGGGAATTTATTATAGTAATTTTGGAAGATCAAAAACATTCAGAATGTCTTTGAATTATAGGATAAAACTGAAATCACGACATTTCTTAATACTTCTCTTAAACTTCAACGAAGTTGGCACAACTAGAGTTTACTTATATACATTCTCTCGAAGGTTTGGCGAGGAAATCACGCAAGGTATGTTTGAATGGTGAACCAAACCAATATAAAAACCTTTTGGTCATACTAACACTTTGGATTTTGAGATGACGATTCTTTTTTCGCCAAGCCGATTTCTATGGTCATGATAATATTTTTGATTCTTGCGTGGGGTATAGTTCATTATTCTTCGTAACACCCGTAAAAAGATAGACAATTGAATACTTAAGCCAAAAGTTTCGGTGGAGTTGACTCCGTTCTAACCAGATCGGGGCATAGCCCCCATTAGGGCAAAATTCTGACTTCAAGAAGTAGCCGTCGCCTCACCATCTCAAAAAATACACAGAAAAAACCTAAACAAAAGACGCCAACCCTCCCGCCGGTGAAGGCCGTGATCCGCCACGCCACGAAGGCCCTAAGGCCACTGGAGACCGAGCGGACCGGTGGCGAGGGGGGCGGAACTCTAGATGGGTTTTACGATCGCCTCATGGTCGTCTCTCTCCTGCTGCCTCGCGTACCGATTCGTTTCACAGGAGATCAGCTTTGATAGAATAGATTGGAATTCGTTCCGTACGTATAGATTCACATTTAGACAAATCAATGCTAATCATTTCCGGTCGGAGGGGGTAGTTGTATGCTTAAAATGGGCTCTAAATGAGAAAAATATGGTTAATTTTTTTGAACATTTGGGAAAATTATTCAAACCTGAAACAGGGATTAGGTTTATGTTTTGTTTTATTTTGATTTTGTATAGTATTTTATTAATCTAGATATGTAGTTCTATTGGTTCATTCAATGCTGCGAGGACATGTTTTGTCAACTAAAATAATAGATACGTAGCAGCTGCTGTGCTATGTCATTTTGGTTGGAATTTCACATACAAATTTCTTGCAATGCTAAAAAAGAGTAGGCATAGTTTTTCTCCTGACCCCACCTTCAAATATTCATCGTGCACATTGAGGGCGTGTTTGGTAGCCCGGGTGAACACAGCTGAGCTCGTCTCAACCCAGCTGAGCTTTCCATTTCTTGTTTGGTAGCCCGGGTCGGTCCGCGTCGGCAGTGCCGGCCTCGTGCAGAAAAGGGCTGTGGGCAGTGCCGGGTTGAGAAGCTCGAATCGAGCTTCTCCCCTCGCCCAGGCTGACCTCGTCCCGCGGAACACTGTGGGCGTGGGCCCCGCCCGAGCATCGCCGCGCGAGCCCTCGCGCCCCGTGAATCATTTGCTCCCCCGCTCTCTCCTTTCTCGAGCACAGCAGGCAGCAGCACACGCCGTCTCACGGCCTCCCGGCGGCGCGCGTGGAGGAGGACAACCTCAGGACTCCCGGCGGCGACGGAGAAGGTCAAGCTCGGCCTCCCGGCGGCGGCGGAGGAGGACCAGCTCGGCCTCCTCGCACTGCCTCCTCGCACGGCCTTCTCGTGCTGCCTCCTCGAAGGAGGACGAGCTCGGCGCGTGGACGAGGAGGGCGCGGCCTCCTCGCGCTGCCGCCCGCGCCAACCGCCTCCGCGCGTGGAGGAGGACCATCTCGGTCTCCCGGCGACGACGGAGAAGGTCAACCTCAGGACGACAGCCCGTCCCGAAATCCTCGGTCATTTCCCCTCGACGACTTCCTCGCGCGAGTCGCGCTCAACGCCGCCGCGCCGCGCTCAACCTCGCCCGCCTCCCAGCGCCGCCGTACCGCGCCGCCACCCATCCCCCGACCTCTGCCCGACCTCGATTGACAACGTCAAGCTCCGCCGCGCCGCCGAGCTTCCTCCCTGCATCGTAGCTCCGCCCGGCGCCGCCTAGCTCCACATGGCGCCGTCTCGGCCCTCCCAGCTAGTGCGGGCCGGCGGGGCGCACCCGCTACGCGTCCTCGGCCAGGTCTAGGCCGGCGCGTGGGCGCGGTACACCGGCCGGCGAGCTCCTCGGCCAGGTCCGGGCCGGCCATGGACTTGATTGCTTTTTTAATTTTTTTGTCAAGGGCCTGTCTGTGATAGTTTGGACTTGTTTGTAATTTCGTATTTGTGAATTCTGAACTCAGCACAGCCGAACGCATGCAGGCCACCAAACAGGTTCTCACCTTAGCATGTCTCAGCCCATGCAATCCACCAAACACATCATCAAATCTCAACTCAACCTGTATAAGCCCAGCCTGGCTCAGGTGAGAAGCACATTCTAACACACACAGGCTACCAAACACACCCTGACTGACTGGCTGGGGGCAGGACGAAGCAGTGGAGCAGCGAGTTCCCATGGATTCTAGCACAGGCAGCGTCGCCTCAAATCACTGCTGCACACTCTGAACTGAAACCCCAGAAAACAGTGATCCATACTAGTGCTCCTGCTCACTGAATTATTTTACACGAGCAAGTAACCCCTGCCCGGCTACTTTCTTTTACCCGCATGCATCGGTCGTACTCCGTGGCAGTGCCCCTCACATGGCCGTCGGACCCGCACAGTGCTCCCACCTGGCCCGCTGACTAGTAGGCCCCCACGCGAGTGGGACCCGTTCATTGGCGACCGTATCTAGCTGGACCCGGGTACGCGTGCGGTGCCTCGGGCCCCGTCACATGGCAGCACCGCCCACCTCCGCCTGTCCTCCGCTTATCATCGTTCCTCGCGCACAGAGAGAATACCAACCGCGTGTGCTAACTACTCACTGACATGGCGGTCGCATATGTGCGAGGCCCCCGTGGCAGTGAATTATATGTGCTTTTGGGTGTTGGGATGCTACGGTCCAAGTGGATAAGGACCGGGGTCAGGGCGAGACCACTTGTCAACTCCGCACGGCGACCCACGAGGGCGTGCGCAGAGAAGAGAAGAGAAGACCATGTGCGTGGTGGGTCCCAGGAGTCAGCTGTTTCCTCCTGCCGGGGAGCAATGCCGTACGTGCGCGGACCGTTGGATTCCTCCTCTCGCTGTATCGTGGTCGCGGCCGCGGGTGCGCCTGTCCACTGGCACTTGTCTAGCTACGTAGGTACAGGGCGCGTTTGGTAGCCGGGCTCCTTTCTTTCCATAAACATGTTGTGTGACTTATTGGTTGGCTACATCGCATTGTAGCAAATGCCCTCTCAATCGTAACTTTTATTCCAATTCGTTGAGTTTAGTGGTAAGTGCGGATAAATAAGGTGTTCCTAAAAAACAACCAGATGAACAATCTATATGATGCGATACAAGATACAAATAAGTAAAGTTAGGATTGAAATAATCGCAAGCGGAAGGAGACAAAGACATGATGATGTATTCCGAAGCTCAAGTCCTTGGGGGACTCTAATCTCCGTTTGAGAGGCCGTGGCAAACCAAGTCCACACGATCCCTTCCAGGATATAGCATTCTTCTCCGTTGAGCTCTCTTCACCAAGTGAGAGCCCTTCTACTAAGCGGGATATTAAGGTGATCCTCGCACCTTTACAAACTCCATGATGGCTTCCACAACGTGGAAGATCACAAGGCAACTCCAACCATCTAGGGTTCCCCACAAACCCAAGAGTAACAAGACCAAGCTTAATCAAGATGGGGAAACGACTATTCTTTTGGATGGAAGTGTAGATCTTGTGTTCTTCTCTCTTTTCCCTCAAAGATTGTCAAGATTGGGTGGAGGGATTTGGAGGAAATGAAGTTTGAAGCTTTGGGAAATAAGGGGAGCAATGGCTATGGTCAATTTACCCCTCTCCGTGAAGAAGAAAAGTATTTATATGTGCTCCGACGGAAGTAGCCGTTGGGGTAAAAGACCCCAGGAATCTGAGATTTGTTTTGGTCCAAAAAAGGGTTGGACGTAGGTTCGGACCGTCCAGGCCTGGAGTTTCCGAATTTCACCAAAAAAGGAACGGGAAAGTAGTTTTGTGGTGAATCTTTTGTAGGAAGTGTAAGATACATGTAGGGAGATGATTAGAAAGGATGTTACCCAACTTTTATAAGCTTACTCTCCTCTTAATAGTATGGTTTTTCTACGACTCAAAAACAACAATTGGACGGTGAAAGATAAGATGACGTCATCTCAGCATCCCCTCGGTATGTTCTTTTATGTAGGGGTAACCATTCACCTCGCTTTTCCCACGACCGGAACTAAACCCTGTGTACAACACTTGTAAAAACATTGTAACACCAAAATCAACTTAGGGTAAGATTTATCCCTTTAGTATGGGCATGACACTGTAGCCCCTCGTTTTTTGTTGAAAAGAAACTTCAACAACAACTTTTAGAAAAAAAACTCAAATCTTCTAGCAGCGTTACTAATTATTTAGAAATTTAAACACAACTTAATAATTAAGGATATTTTAGAAACAATGGAATTCCATAAAATGCTAAGGATTAAATATTATATTTTAAAATAATAAAATACACTAACATTGTCATTTTCTTAATTTTCAATTATTTTTATGTTCCTTTTTTATTCTCAATTTAGTTTATAGAAATATTCAGTTAAAATATGCTTGAAAATAATTATTTTATAAACGAAAATACTTGCCATACTGTTTCCTCATAGTGAACAATCGATGGTATTTTACACGAATTGGAAGAAATTTGACTAAACTGTTTCCTCATAGTGAACAATCGATGGTATTTTACACGAATTTGGAAGAAATTTGACTAAACTAAACCCTAAGCGGCATATACTAGTCGTCGTCGATGTAGATGATGTCGTCGTCGTAGGGCTCCGGCTTGGGCTGCCGCGACGGCCCAACCTCCTCTTGCTCCATGACGTTGTCGCTGGGTTCCGGCTTCCCGCGGTCAGCGGCGGCTGCTTCCCCTCCTTGGTCCGCCCTTTCTGCGGTTCCACCGACTCGCGCAATGGTATGTAGTAACCAGAGCAGTCATCTGGTTTGAGCTGATGGCGCTGCAACGATGTAGTCTCGGCCACGAAATGCGGAAGCGCCGGCGGTGGGGAGATTGGGTCCGCCTCATTGTTGTGCGCCGTTCCGCTGGACGGTGGGGAGATTGGTACTCGAGTTGGAGCCTGGTGCTGGGAGGGGTGGAATTGGGGGCGGATGATCGAGGGCTGGAGCTGCACGCGACTTGCGCTATTAAGGAGAGGTGATGCGGCAGACAATGCAGGTAGACGCATGGGCAGGCTGAACGGCGGCGCGTGGGAATAGCCGCCTGAAAAATCTGCGAGGAAGCCACTTTCTACCTTGTGACTGGCCGTCTTCCACTCTTGTGTCCATGACATGCGGGACCCGTCTGTCGGAGGATCATCCGGGCGTTGTCCGGCACCCCGTGGCTGCACCATGTTGAAAATTTGCTGGGAGGTGTCGGACGTAATTGTATTTTAATCGGACATTAAGCTAAGTATTGCCCTTCGCAAACTTTCAGCCAAATATGGCCCTTTTTGAAACGTCATATGCTAAGGCGTTCTGAAAATATCAAAGCCTCTCAAAATTCAGAAAACGTCATACACTTTGGCTTATCCCGAGCCAGAAAAACACAAAAAAATATAAATCATTTGGGTAAAGCCAAATGATATGTAGCATATCATTTGGCTTTACCCGAATGAAAAAGCATGTTATTTGGCTTTACCCAAATGATTTGGAAATTTTTATGTTTTTCTGGCTCAGGATACGCCAAAGTGTATGTCGTTTTCTGAGATCTACAGAGTCTCTGATATTTTCATAAAGTCTTCGCATATGACGTTTTGTGCCGAGGGCCATATCCGCGTGAAAGTTTTGCGAGGGGTCATACTTAGTTTAATATCCGATTAAGAGCCATTTAGTAAAAAAGATACGACAAAATTGGGTCAAGCTGAACACACTGGGTGTTGTTGTGGCCAGTTTATGTCCGGTTCCCATCGCGACTTTAATTGTTTTTGGTTCTGGTGGAGATGCTCTAGATAGTACACATATCGTTGGCAATGCTGAATGTTCATTTATAATGTTTGGTGCACCAAACGTTTTTACTAGAGGCATGCATCTCCTCCACCCCAACCGCCCGCCGCCGCCGGAGGAAACCACCGGGGGCACAACCCCCCGCGTGGTGGACGGTGGTTGGCAGGCCTTCGTCTCCTCGGCTCTCTCGCCTCGGCGTGGCGAAAGGAGGCCTCCGGCCGGAAGCGTACGTCGGCTCTGGACGGCACGCGTGGACGGCGGAGCTCGGACTCCGGGGCGGCGGCCCTGGGTTCCCCAGGTGGTGGCTGGTCGTTGTGGCTGCGTGGGCGGCCGGCGCTGGCTAGGCGGTGGTGCCGACGGTGTGGCGGCTTGTTCCTCGGGCCGGCGGGCTTGCGGATCAGCCTGGCTGCGGCGTGCGGCGGGTATGGGGGCGGCCTCCTCGTCAGCGAAGACGGGAGGTCGAGCGCGGATGACCAGGTGGCGGCGCGCGAGGGATTCGGGTCCTTTTGCCCGGATCTGACGGTCGCGGCGGCGGCTGTCGTTGTATGGGCGACAACAGCGGCTGACGTGGCGGTGGGTGCTTCCTGCAGCGCCCGGAATCGGGGCGGCGGTCCTCTTTCTTCGACGGTGGTGGTCGCCGGGGTCGTGTGGGCGACTCGGAGACTAGATCTCGAGGTGGCGGCGGCGATATGGGACGTCCCCTCCATCAACAGATTGGGTTCGATGCGGATCGGCAGGTAACACATGCGTCTCTTCAGACGCGTCAAGCAATGTCTGTCACCGGCTGGTGAAGCCTCCGGCGGATGCGCCGCCGGCGGATGCTACGCACGACGCCTCATGCGGAGGCGTCAAGTCATGCCTGCTACCGGCAGGTATTGCGTGGTGCTTCTGGCGGAGTTGTCATGTTTAGCCTGTTGATGCTGAATCGAAGGTGGTGCGACAGTGACGGGAGGCAGGCGGTATGGGACGTGCTGTCTTCCGGTGTCTTCTCCAGAGGTATCCGGTTATCGTGGCGTCGGTAGCCGGGTAAAGGTGGAGGGTACAGACGGCTTCAAGGAAGACATATGCACTCCGGTGGAAACACAAGATCTTTGATCAGGCTATGTCGACGCGCGCTTGCGTCGTTTCCTTGCTGAAGGTGGTGGACTCAAGTTTGGGGGATGAGAATCTGGAGTTTCAACCTAGTGTTGGACTCGCCACCATCGGCGAACGTGCGGCGATTCCTTCTTGAAGGCGTAGCCTAGGAGTTGTGTATTATTCGTTGTTTTCGTCTTGTATCATAGGGTTAGTGGCTATCTGGTGGAGCTACTGTTGCGAGGCATGCGGCCTCAGGGTTTCTTTCCGGGTCGATGTTGTTCGACTGCTGGATTCTGCTTTCTTGTACTCCATCTTTTATATTAATAAAAAACCGGCTGTGTGCACCATTTTGGTGTAGAGGCTCGGGTAGGACCTCCATTTCTAAAAAAAAAATGCATAAGATTGGTGCGAGGTTTGATAGGTGATCATAGTTATGGGCCATCGCAGTTAATTCAACCTGATCTTATTTTCGGGAGTAGAATGTCCGACGCATCCCAGCAACCTTGTCTTACTAGGAGACAGTGTGTTAAGCCACTCTCACACTCAAGCTGAATTTATTATTTCCAGTTTAGGACGTGCCTTTGTCAACTACTCCATACGTAATCTTGACACTCTTGATGGTAGCACACGATTCCAATTCCTGTATGGATGTATAAATCTTGGAATTAAATGTTATGTTGAGTTTGGACAATATAAAACTTATTACATGTATGAAAACAATTGTATGTGTATATTTGAATATTGATATATTATTTTGCACACATAATAGTATTAAAAATTCGAAATCAAGTAACAAACAATAACACAACTAGAAATTATCAATACTTCACATATGTATAACATATAAACAGTCACAACAACACAAGAGATATGAATAAACATAAGTTCCAAGCAGGATCATTTGAGGCATCATGATCATCATCTGGTGGAGCTTGTTGTGCCGAGGCAGTGCTTGATATACCCGTACCTACAAAACAAATAATGCAAACAAAATGAATTTTATCTCCATACAACAATCGAGCAACCACCAAAGCGCAGCAGAAGTTCTCACACCAGGTCCTCCTTGGTCGACCCTCGCGGCGGCAGTTCAGCAACCAGCACGTCGCGTCGGGGCAGCCTGAGTCGTTCGTGTCTTCAGCAGCGAGGGCGGCCGGGTTGAGCGACGAGGGCGGCCGCTAGTGGGTGCTTGCGTGCCGCCGCCATGGCTGCCTCTCCTATCAGCCGTCCGGTCGTCCCTATCCCGCCGCAGGCCCCATCCTGCCGCCGGCCCCATCTAGGGTTTGCAAGGGCGGCACGGCTCAGAGAGGGAAACGACGGCGCGCCCCGGCCGGGAACGGACCATTCGGACGAGGGAGAGACTTCGGCGGCGCTCGAAGGAGAGGGAGGGGAGAGGGCCTGGCCGCCGGCGCCGGCTCCGCCGTTTCGCGAGGGAGGGGACGAGTCGAGCTCGCTCGCCTTCTGCCGTTTCGCGAGGACGGGACCGTTTCGGGAACGCGCTGGCTCGCTCCATTTCCGCGAGTTTCCCAGGCTTCAGGCTCGGAAAGATTTGGGCCGAGCGGACACCTGCGGGGGGTTACGCTGGGAATTGCTCCGTGCTTCTGAGCCCAAATTCCGTGACCAGTTTAAACGGCGGAATTGCTGTCCAATTCCAGATTCTCTAATTCCAGCCCCCAATTCCTACATCCAAACACAGTGTTATGTTCATATGCTGGTAGAGTAACCGTTCTTCACCAACTTTGCAGCAAGTGAGATGTCACTGTCCACCACACACAAATTTAAGAAGATTTCGGGTAGGACATAAAAGGTTGGTGGATGCAGAAAATTGTGCGTAGCCGCTTAACAGTATGGGTTCAGCCGCAATATACTCGTTCCCTTCCATAAAAATCTACAGTGTAAGTATTTAGGTCCATGTTATTTTACATTCTAGGTAGAGTATCTCCAACCGCAATAAGCAAATTTGAGCACCTATCTATCCGTAGACATGTCCGAGGAAGCACCAAATGATAACCTCTCCAATCGCAAACCTTATAGCTCAAGCCACAAATCCATGCAAGTCATGCACGTCGATCATACGATTAATTCAAATCAACATAACCATAGTTCAAATCAACATAAAATTATTCAGAGTATATAAAAATATTTTAAAAAATATTCGTTGTGCCGAATTCAAATTTAAATTCACTGATTTCCGGTGAAGATTCATATATGGTCCAAAAGATTATTGAGTAATTGGACGCGCGCTTGTTGATCTTGAAGTTGTCGATGCATCCTAAGAAAGTTCAGAACATGCATGATCATTTATAGCGCTTCTCCTCTTTTATTGCGTTGTTGGAAAATATTTTCTTTTGCATGCAGTTTGTTCCTTGTTCTCTTTCATCTTACTGTCGTGTGTTTGCATGCCTAATTCGCCTAACTAAATGGATGATTAAAAGACTTATTTGGGGTTGCGATTATAGTTGGATCTGAATCAGTTAAAGAAAAGTTTGGATACTTGTTGGGATCAGCCATGTTTTAGTGTGGGAAATGAAAGGGATGGCAGCCCTTTTAAAGCAGAAATTTGGCGAATTTTGTACTAAATTGTCCCTCAAACGGCTAAATTTCAAATATCCGATTAAAAGGGTCAACATCTTGTTAAAAGGCCAAAAAAAATGCTCCTTAACAAGTAAACGGGCCGTACCTCCATTCCCAGCTCGCCATGTTGTTAGATTCGAAAAAACCTCACGGACAATCCCCCTCCAAGGTACCATGTTTAAATTCAAAAATTCCCGCCCGTTTTCATCCGCTCTCCCTCCCCTCTAGCTGTGGCTAAATGGTCCGTGCTCGTGCCGGCACACGGGCCTAGCCTGGTGACCCCAGCACGGCCCTAGGTGTACCATGGGCCAGGTAAGACCGTGTGCCGAGCTTGACGGGTCAGGCACGCGTGCCAACGGGTCAGCCTGTTTGACCACCTCTAGTGTTATCGTACAACGCTACCCACCTTGAGAAGTAAATGGAAAGTGCCATAACTGTCTTTAGCTCCATAGTGCTCACTCTGTTTTAAAATATTCAAAGAAATATTTACGAGTTTCAAAAAAATCTTTAAAAAACTCGGATGTAGCCATTGTTGTATCCAACAAACGTGAAAAATAATAATTGCAAATACTTTATATTATGGCCTACACAGAAATGACAAAATCTGATAAACTCTGGAGATTTAAAAATATGCATAGCTATATCCACACTGTTGTCATTTTTGTGTAACACTGAATATAAAATATTTATAATTAAAATTTTGCACGTTCTGTGGGTACACCATTAACATTAAGCTAATTTTTTTTAAATAATACACGAAAATTATTTAATTTCGGAAATATTACGCATTTTTATTTTTTTCAGAAATGTTACCCAATCGGTCTCGTCGAAACCGACATGCCCCAATCGGTCTCGTCGAAACCGACTAGTGGCGTGCACATATACACACACGCCACTTGTATGCCCTACTAGTGGCGTGCACTCACCCATACACGCCACTGGTAATAACCCAGGCATACTTGGGGCTTACACGTGGACGAGTGGGGGCACTCGGTTTTGACGAGACCGATTAGGGCCAGTCGGTTTCGACGAGACCGATTGGGTAATATTTCTGAAAAAAAATAAAAACGCGTAATATTTCCGAAATTAAATAATTTTCGTGTATTATTTTAAAAAAATTAGCTAACATTAAGAAGCTATAGTGGCTTATCTGATGTCGATGTTTTTATATAGCCTTATTTATTTTTGAGTAAAATTAAGCCCTGGACATGTGGTAAGGAAAACTTGTATTTTATATATAGAACATGTCATTGTATATGTTGTTTTGGAAACTTGTGTCAAATTGATGAGACACCTCCAGTTGCATCTGATCTCTTTTGGTAGCGACATGATATATACACTAGGTAAATATGGCGCGTCGTCACGCCGCGCCTTTAGTGTGAAAAAGTAGTGATATTTTTGGTAGAAGTTAAATTATGTTGGAATCAAATATATGTGGGTAAATTAAAAAAATGTATTTAATAATTAAAAAGGTGTGAGAAAGAGTGGAGATATTTTTTGGTAGAAGTTAAATTATATCGAAAGCAAATTTATGTGCAACAACAAAAATGCATTTAAGTGTAGAACGTAAAAACATGAATCTTTGTATTGATTTTTTCCTGTTTTTCATGAAATTTATGATTTCTATTATTATTTTTTTGAAAGATCATTGTAAATCACAGTTTAAAAGTTTTTTTTTTATGGTATGATATTGGTGGAATCTGCTTTGAAACTTATTTGGAACGTGTTGGAAATATTTTTTTTTCTGTTTTTTGTGATATATGATTTGCATTACAGTAATCCATAGATTAAGAGATTTGAATTATGTGAATTTTTGAAATTTATTGTGGAATTTGTAAGTAGGAAAAAAAATTTGGTGAAAGAACTATTCGTGACGTTTTGTTTGCAATATTTTTGAATTGTAATTCGAAATATATGGATTTTAAAAATTTAGGATGCTTTGTAATTACAAAATGTTGACAGTGGGCCCCACATGCAGTTTTATTTATTAATTAGAAATATATTTTTATGGAAATTTTGGAAAATCTGGCAGGGGCCGTGCTGACGTCATAAAATGACGTCAGCAATGGCGTTGCGGCCTTCTCGAGCACGCAGGGGTCGAAGGAGGGCGAGCGGGCAGCGCGTACGCGCATCTGACGCGCCGGTGTGCGGCGACCCGGATGGTGGCGGAGATGTGGCCAAATGGTCGCCGGAATCGTCGAAATCGACGGCAGCGACCGACGGCCGGAGGCGACGAAGAAGGAGATGGAGGCGGCGATTCCGGCCATCCCGGCAGCCGATGTTCGGCGTGTAAGGAGAGGGGATGACGGCGATGCTCCCCGCGCTCGTCGATTTGCCGGAGGAGGAGCGGAGGTGCGGCAGCGCGTGTCGGCGGCGCCGGCGACGGCGCGGTCGCGCGAGAGCGAGAAGGGAGGGAGGGGATGTGTGGGTAATTTTGCATTGAGGTCCTTGTGTTTTCGTATAATTTCCTTTAGGTCCTTCGCCGTGTTGATTTGACTACGGGACAATTCCTCGCCTTACGTGTCTCTTTTTGGAAAAGCCAGTGCAGGGCTGCTGGATCGTTGGATGGACTTTCGGCGGCGGGGATGTGCCACGTACTGTAGCGGGGCACAGTAACTCGAGTTACTGTTCCAGGAACAGTGCGCGAGCGCGCGGGGCGCTCTCAAGCCGCGGTTTTGCACGAACTTAATATATAGAGGTAATAAACAAATACCACTAGATGCGCAAAATCATCTGACACTATCCAGAATGGCAAATTTTAGTAGGCCCCAGGAGAGCAGTACCATAACTTTGTATAAATGTATCGGATAAGGATCTTGATTTGCCCCCAATGATCGTAGGACCAGAATACATCTTAGTTTCTCTCTATTTTTTTTTGAACCGAGGCAAAAGACTTACCATTTTCATTAATTAAAAAGAAGCGAGAATTGGCCGTTAATTAGCGGGAAACTGGCCTAAAACCGAAACAATACACTCGACGACCGCCATGGAACACGACCGTCGCGAGGGCATACACAGCCACCCTGGCTACCCACACAAGCTGCACACACACCACCGAAACTAGAGTCGTCGTCGTGTTGCCCCCGATGTCATCGTCATCAAGCTGCACACCTGCAGTGACTCCGACTTCACCGGAAGACCGCCAAGGAGACCGTCGCCGAAGTCGCGTCGATAAGCCCACGTCGGCCTATGCCAAACAGGTGGCTCTTCACGCAGGGATTTCTCTCTATTTAGATACACACTGTTTCTTTTTTGATAAGAAAACAAAACGTTCAGAAGCCAATGTTACATATAATACACGGATAGGAAAACATTATTCTCAGGGCCCCGAGATGATAACAGATTGCTCAACTGCTAATTAACGTGGTACTTTCTCTATCAAATTTGTTAATGCTCAGGTGTTAAAAATGGTAGTCCACATAGTCATGAAGCCACCATCCAGTCCGTAATTAATTAACCCTCAACCTAAAGCTGAAACACCTCCATCTAATATTTGTCTGAATTCTAATCAATCAGCAGTAGTTGGTGCCCTCTCGTCCAAAGGCCTGATCAGGCCAGGACATTACAACTCTGATTCAGGTAAGCATGATGTGACCTGCATCAACAAAAAATAAATACTAAGTGGAGCTAATTATATCATCCAGAGGTATAATTAAGGTGTCCTTGCTTCTGTTTGATAGCAGTATTTGGCTAATCATTGGGGTGAGACGCCAGGGTATCTCCGGGCCTACTGTCGCTATCAGGGTGCATCAAATCTGCTATAGCAATCGTGCATCAGTTACCTGTTTGATTCTTGTTATATCTGTTTATGTTTGCCATTATATAAAGAAGGATTCGATGATTGCGATTTGCTGATTTTTACATCTGTATTTTCCAACGTTCATTTGTGTTAGCTGACTTTTTTTCTTTTAAGACCTTGTTAACTCTCTATTCTTAATGTGACGAGGTAAATCTTTAGCCCCAGTTTCATATTCTTCAGACATTCAGCTATGCTTTTGTGGTCTGTATAAGTGGAGGAAATTGGTGCTATTAATGTAATTTTTTACTTTGAATTGACAGGAGCGATCATTCCCTTATTAATCCCGCGAACAAAATGATTAGACTGGACATGCCGAAACTGGGAATGTTGAAGGTTCTGTAAACCTAGCATGCCCAGTCCGAAGGAATCATGCATATTCCAGCAATCGAAAAAGTAAGTTGTAAATAATCTGTTCGAAGCCTCTGATTTTTCCTGGTTTAGAAGATGTTGTAGACACTCTATTTCGCTAAGTCAAAAGGAAATGAAATATACCAAAACGCAAAATGCTTGAGATGCTGTGATATGAAGACTAAAGCCACACCCAGCCATGTTGAAAACAAAACCTAGAACCTGACGACCTTCTCCTTGTAGCGAATGTGTACATGGTTTTATAGCTTGTGCAGACAAACTTCATGCTCGTTATAATTTATAAATAACACAATATCATTTCTACAAAGGCATAATGGCAAACAAAAGGTAGCCACGCGATCCCACAACTATTGAAGATCTTACTCAACCGATCACGAATATATTAGCAACACTTCGAGGAGACATAAACTGCCATACTATGCAAGATACTCATCTCGTAAAATGACAATAATGTCTAATTGACTGATCATGATTGCAGAAACAACGTGTGGGGCTTAATTGCCAATTTTTCTTAGTGCGGTTGACGTCAATAGGCATATATCCATAATAGAGAAAATCCTCAAATTTAATGAATTTTCAATTTTAAAGACGTGCTGGTTTTGGAGGGTTTGTCTGACTGAAAGTGGGGCTGTAATATTTTTATGTTGTATCGCGCTAACCGGCTCTTGAACTCAAAGCAACAATACCATGTAGAACTGCATGCATCAAACAAGTTCGCGCAAATTCAAACTGACGGGGAAATGAGGGCAATAAATTTATGTTTCAACAGTTAGCACCTCTTCAACGGAGGTATGCTTGTCCCTAGCAGTATTCTACATACTAAAGAACTGATGATGACTGAGAAGTAGGACAAAGTCACATGTGCGAACCACCCTAAAATTTCAAGTCCCAAAGAGGAATGTTTTCAAATGGGATGAATTGACCATGTAACTATAAACTATGAAAATATATGTCCACGAACTGCCACATACGCATCAGCTAGAATGCAGAGTGGATTTCAGGATTTGTGGTGGATTAAAATTGATCATCTTCCTAAGAAAAGATTTCGATCTCATGTCTCACTGTGAAAAACTGTTTTTTTTTAGTACTCCCTCCGATCCATATTAGTGGACACAACTTTGTCTAGATACACATGTATCTAGTCTAAATACTTAACTAGATACATATGAATTTAGACAAAGCTATGCCCACTAATATGGATCGAGGGAGTACATGAAAAACTGAAAACTAAGAGCAAGCGAGCATGCAGTTGAATAGGCGGGCCATGAGCTAAAGGCACCCGTTCGTGCTTCTTGTGGAGATGGGCCCTTTGGTGGCTACAGTTCGGCTGCGTCCTTATATGGGTCGCTTCGTGAGCCCTACGGGCTGATTTTTGTGGTGCGCGTGGTCCGACTACCACCAATTCGGCCTGGGTCTTCCTGCCGTAGATGAAAAAGGCCACGTACAAACGGCCATACTATTTGACGCCTGTAGTGTCAAATAGCTCCGCCAAGCCTGATGAAGCTCCTGGTTGGCCCGGCCCATGTGGAGTTTTCTTTTCTTTTTTGGCAATGTGTTTCGCTTTTTCCTTCTGTTTCCCATTTTTCTTTGAAGTTTTGTGCGTTTCCCCCCTTTTTCCTTTTTTTGTTCATGATTTATTTTCTAAGTTTCCGTTACTTTTTTTGTTATTAAACATCTGATTTTTTTGTACTGCGTGCATATTACTTTAACACCGTGAACAATGAAGCCTATGATTTTTTTAAAATACTGAAACTTTTTTAGCCATATAAACAATTTATTAAGATTGTACAAACGTTTTTTTAACCACATGAATTTTTCTTGAATTAAATGTGTTTTAAACCTCGCAAATATTTTTTTGAATCACACGAACATTTTTCTTTAACGATATGAACATTTTGAACCTCGTGAACAATTGTTAAGCGTAGTGAATGTTTTTTCTAAAACTATAAACATATTTTTCTATTCTTTTAATATATTAGGAAATAAAACATGTTCAATGCTTTGAAAACAAAAAATGAACTAGAAAATAAAAGGTGAAAATGAAGAAGAAAACATGAACAAACAATAAAAAATATAAGTAACAATTAAAACAAAAAAGAAACATGAAAAATAAAACAACAACAAAAATAGCACCTAACTGGGCCGGCCCACCTAGGCTAAGTTCTTCACGCGTAGCGTCACTAACGGTATGATCTATTTTGGAAAAGGTTTGGTATCGCCCGCGGCTGACCTGGGTCCACATGGCCTAAAAATGCCACATTTTTATCATTGTTTTAATTTTATTACTCATTTTTTTATTCTGATACACTTTTTATGATTTCTAAATTCTTGTTCTATTTTTAATAAATTTTATTTTTAGTCTTCTTTATCTAGAGTATTAAATTAGATTCAAAATTTCATTTCGCCTGTAGTCGGATTGTGTTTCACATTGAAATTTTGTTTCATTTAGTTTATATTTTTGTTTCTCCTACAGTTGTGATTGGTTCCATGTCCGCTAAAGGTTTGTTCTATTTAGTACAAAATTGTGTTCCGATAATAGTCAGGTTTTTCTTCCTATGCTAAATTTTGTTCCATTATGTCCATTGATTTTGCAAAAATCAAAAATCATATTTCGAAATTCGAAATTCCAAAGTATTCTGAATTTTTTCGGATATATACAATAATGCATTCTACCAACGTGCAAAATCTCAACTTAAAATAATTCATATCTGGGCTACACCGAAATAATAAAATCTGACATATTTTGGAGAGTTCAAAATTTGTACTACTCGCTACTTTCAAATTCAAATTTTGTTCATTTTTAAAAGTCTAAGATATATCCTATTTCTAATTGAGATTGTACACGTTGATATAAGACAACATTATCAATATTCAGAATTTTTCAGATTTTTTTGAAACTCTAAATATGATTTTTCGGATTTACAAAATAAAGAGCTATGTGTAGCTCAGGTTTCAAATCGCCACACTCATATATACATCTCATTTGTGCACGTTATGTTACCTTCCCCACGGTAGCTCAAGTTGTGATCCAGGTATGCACATACTCTCTCCGTTCCTAAATATAAAACTTTTAAGCTTTTTCTTGATTCATATGTATACGGATGTATGTAGCTCGTATTGGAATCTCGATAACATACAATAATATTCTGGAACAGAGGGAGTACATACTTGCAGTTCCGGACAAACAACAAGGCACGTGTAGTGTAGTGACGTGTGATCGATGCAAATAAATATATAATTTATAAGTTGACTAAGGCAACATATGTGCACGCGTGCATACATCCTTCAAGAAAGTCAAATAAGTGGGTGACCACATCTAATGTGAACATAGTAGATAGATAGACTTTTGACCTCATCTAATTGTCTTGGCACATAATTTTATCTTTTGTTGGCAGAAGGCACGAAATCAACACAACCTCTATACTACTACCAACTTGTTAGGCGAACTTAGGCCTGAAATTCGAGCCGGTTGCTCGACTGGTTAAAACTCGTTATAATAATGAACCAACCCAGGTCGACTTTTTCGACTAACAAGTTTAGAACATAAACTTGTCTCGACTTGTAAAACTCGTGAGTTGCCCGTTTAGCTCGGTAAAAATGTCAACATGCAACATCATAGATTATTTATAAAATTGTTTCTACTATTTGGCTATGTATGATGCAATGATCACAACAACAAATGACAGTATGAAACCATCAAGTAATATATACCCCCTCTGTATCATAATATAAAATGTTTTAGTTATTCCAGTGGACTACATACTGAGGAAAAGGGGTGAACCTACGCACTAAAATACGTCTATATACATATGTATATTGTCCGTATTGGAATACCTAAAACATCTTATAACATCTTATATTATGGTACGGAGGGAGTAGTAGTAAACTACAGTAACCAGAAACAATTGTTCACATAGGCTGCATCTTCTTCCCCATGCCTTTGACTCCAGGCTTGGCTGTTTCTTCATGGCGCGTTGGTCACGGTAGGAGAGGATGAAGGAGGGTCGGCCATAACGGTGGGTGGTGGTCGTTGGAGGAGTATGGAGCATCGGCCGTCATGGTTGGCGATGCAGAAGAAGGAAAGAACGAAGGGATGGGGAGGAGGAGGAGGAGGGGAGTGTTGCAGGTGGGGTGGCCATCAAGGCGATGTACGATAAAGTGGCGCTCACGTGCCATCTCTCCTTGAACATCCCTGGGAGAGACAAGGGTCAGACTGGGGACGAGGGAGTCTATGTGGGAGCTCCTATGCTCCGCCTGTTAGCGGCGATAGACGCGCGCACCGCCTGAAGAAAGCAAGAAACGGGCCGGCCCATTGCAAGTGCTACTGTGGCTTTGCTCAAAAAAAAACTCGATGTAGCCTTGATGACGTGAAACACACGTTCGTTGGGAGACCCCAAGAGGAAGGTATGATGTAGTCAGCAGCAAGTTTTCCCTCAGAAAGAAACCAAGGTTATCGAACCAGTAGGAGCAGCAACTCTTCAGAAGGTTGTCAACGGCGCCAGAAAAATAGTGTTGAGGGAGTCTGGACTGTTGACGTGGAATCTGCACACAACACAATCAAACTACTTTGCCCCAACGAAACAGTGAGGTTGTCAATCTCACTGGCTTGCTGAAAACAAAGGATTAAACGTATGGTGTGGAAAATGAGTATTAAATTGCAGAGAATGAAAAAGGAACAGTTTGCAGTTTGTGGTTGTTTAATCAGTGTAAAAGAATGGACCGGGGTCCACAGTTCACTAGTGGTGTCTCTCCATAAAAGATAACTAACATGTTGGGTGAACAAATTACAGCTGGGCAATTGACGAATAGTGAGCGCATGACAATGCATATACATGACATGTTGACTACTATGATATTTAATTGGGCATTACGACATAATACATAGATCGTTATCCAACAGCATCTATGACTAATAATCCACCGCCGGGTTGTCATCCGAGTCCCCGTTGGTATTAAGTTGCAAGCAACGGATAATTGCATTAAGTAAAGTGCGTAATGTAAACAAACACATATGCCGTGGACATAGCATCGTTAGGTTATCCCTAGTGGCAACAGCACATCCACAACCTTAGAACTTTCTGTCACTGTCCCAGGTTAAACGGAGACATGAACCCACTATCTAGCATAAATACTCTCTCTTGGAGTTACAAGCATCTACTTGGCCAAAGCATCTACGAGTAACGGAAAGCATGCAAGATCTTAAATAACATATAAGATAGATTGATAATCAACTTGACATAATATTCAATATTCATCGGATCCCAGCAAACACAACATGTAGCATTACAATAATATGATCTTGATCATGTAGGGCAGCTCACAAGATCTAAACATGATGGCACAAAGTGGAGAGACAACCATCTAGCTACTGCTATGGACCCGTAGTCCAAGGATGAACTACTCACGCATCACTCCGGAGGCAGGCATGGCGATGTAGAAGCCTCCGGTGACGATTCCCCTCTCCGGCAGGGTGCCGGGAAGAGGTTCTGAACCCTCCCGAGCTAGGGTTGACGACGGCGGCGTCTCTGGAACTTTTCGTGGATATTTGCTCAGGTACTTAGGGTTTTCGCGTCGGGGGGAATAAGTAGGCGAAAGGGCGGCGGCTGGACCCCCGAGGGGCCCACACCACCCAGGGCGCGGCAGAGGGGGGCCCGCGCCCTGGCGTGTGGGGCCTGGCCTCTCCTCGCTCTTTCGTCCGTCAGTGGTTCTGGAAAAATAGGGACCCCGTGTAGTTTCGTCCAATTCCGAGAATATTTCCAGACTAGCTTTTCTGGAATACAAAAACAGCAGAAAACAGGAACTGGCACTTCGGCATCTTGTTAATAGGTTAGTCCCAAAAAATGTATAAAAGTGATATAAAGTAGATGCAAAACATGTAGCAATTGGTATAAAACAAGCATGGAACATCAAAAATTATAGATACGTTTGAGACGTATCAGCATCCCCAAGCTTAGTTCCTACTCGTCCTCGAGTAGGTAAACGATAAAAACAAATAATTTTTGAGGTGACATGCTACTATCATAATCTTGATCATATAATATTGCAAGGCACATGTAAATGAATGAAGTGATCCAAGTCAATGGTCTATAATTTGCTACCAAATAGATAATGAGTAAACAATGAATCACACAAGCTAAACGTTTTCATGAATAGTACTTTCGAGACAAGCATCAAACAGTTTTGCATAAGTGTTAACTCATAAAGCAATAGTTTCTAATAAAAGGTATTTAATCAACACAAAGGAAGAATTTAGTTTCAGCATTTGCTTCAACTTTCAACATATTTATCTCATGGATATTGTCAACACAAAGTAGTATAACAAGTCCAATACATTGCATATAACGCATGTTGTAACAAAGTTGACACTAGTGTTTGCTTGTGGAAGACAGAAAGAATAGGAAAACTGACTCAACATAAAAGTAAAAGAAAGGCCCTTCGCAGAGGGAAGCAGGGATTAAATCATGTGCTAGAGCTTTTAGGTTTTTGAAAGCATATAGAGATTGCATAAAATATTTGATACTCCTCCCAACCTTGCTAACACAAGCCATGGCTAACCGAATCCTCGGGTGCCTTCCATCAATCACATACCATGGAGGAGTATCTATTTTTGAGAGGTGTTTGTTAATTGTCAACGAATGGTAGCGGGTGAGAACAGTATTCTACCTGTCGAACGGACTTTTAAGAGCGGCTCCCATGAAGGACGTTATTTCTACCAGCAAGGCAGATCATCCCTCTTTCTCTTTGGTTTACACACATTCAGGTATTTCACTGTTTGTCATTGCTTACTGATGAATCAGGGCAAAAGTGTGAAGAGAATTAATTGGTTAAAGTTGTAATTAATTGGGACTGGGCACCCCGTTGCCAGCTCTTTTTGCAAGTTATTGGATAAGCGGATGTATATGCCACTAGTCCAGGTGTAAAAGTCCACTCGACAAATAGAATAAAGAATAACCACACTAATTCCTCATGAGCTAGTAAACATTGACACAAAAAGGGAATAATAACATTTTGAATAATTTAAAGGTAGCACATGAAAAATTTACTTGGAGTGGCAAGGAAATACCACATATAGGTAGTTATGGTGGACACAAATGGCATGGATTTTGGCTCAAGGATTTGGATGCACGAGAAGCATTCCCTCTCAGTACAGAGTTTAGGCTAGCAAGGTTATGTAAGCAAACAAGAATATCAACCCGTACACCAAGTTTTATATGACAAACATATTGCAAACGTTATAAGACTTCATACCGTCTTCCTTGTTAACCAAACCCTGTTATTAGAAAATATCTAGACCTTAGAGTACCACCGATGCAAACCAAATTTTCAACAAGCTTTACGGTAGTTCTTCACTAATAGGCTTAACTCATGTGATGCACAATTTAATCATGATCTACTTGTTAACTCAAAACAATTGACAAGCATCAAGTTATCCATTTTAGTGATCTACAAGATTAAGCAAGTTTTTCCTTATACCAATTACCACATGCAACATTTTCTGAACCAACCAAACACCAATCAATTTATTTCATCAACTCTCCAAACAAATATAAGTGAAGCAAGAGAGTACTTTCTACAAAAGAAAGCTAATAGCTCTGACAAGAGATACATGAAAACAAGAGCTAAAAGCTGAACAGCGCTAGATATGAATACTCAACAAATATAAGTGAAGAATAGGAGTATTCTCATGAAAAAGCGGAGCGTGTCTCTCTCCCAATCAAGAATGCTAGGGTCCAGTCAAGCTTTATTGAAAATAAAAGTGCAATACTGAAAATAAAAGCACACAGACGCTCCAAGAAAAGCACATATGATGTGAAAGAATTAAAATATAGTTTCACTAGAGATGACCTGATAATTTTGACGATGAAGAAGGGGATGCCTTGGGCATCCCCAAGCTTAGACGCTTGAGTCTTCTTGAAATATGCTGGGGAGATCCATGGGAGCCTCCCCAAGCTTAAGCTCTTCACTCTTCTTGATCCTATTATATCATCCTTCTCTCTTGACCCTTGAAAACTTCCGTCACACCAAACTCAAAGTAGATCTCATTAGAGGGTTAGTGCATAATCAAAAATTCACATGTTCTGTAAAGACGCAATATGATTTGTTACTTTAAACATTAGCTACAGCCACTGATGTTATGTGAAGCTCTTCCACCCAAAAAAGAATTTCACTCAACACTAGTAAAAGAGAGAATGCAAAAATAAAAAGGCATAATCTGTCTAAAACAGAACAGTCCGCAAAGACGAATTTTTTCGAGGCACTTACGACGCTCAGATCGAGAAACTCTGAACTAATGAAAGTTTCAGACATTCATAAAGATTACGCACAAAAATTTCAGATTTTTTAACAATCTGGTGATTTTAGGAATTTCGTACAGTGAACAGCAAAAATCTGTTTCTGCGCAGCAATCAAAATTAAGCATCATCTTATCATTAGAGGCTACTCTTGGCACAACAATGCGAGAAAATAAAGATACAAAGGAGTTGCTACAGAAGTAAACAAACTCCTTGACTCAATAAAAGAAAAATTGCAGAAAAATAAAATGGGTTGCCTCCCATAAGCGCTTTTCTTTAACGCCTTTTAGCTAGGCACAAAGCATGCATCAAGTATTACCAAGTGAAGAAGCATCAACATTGTAATTTGTTCGAACAATAGAATCATAAGGTGGCTTAATCTTCTTCCTAGGAAAGTGTTCCATACCTTTCTTGAGAGGAAATTGATATTTTATATTCCCTTCTTTCATATCAATAATAGCACCTACAGTCCTAAGAAAAGGTCTTCCCAACAATAGGGCATGATGGATTGCACTCAATATCCAAGACAATAAAATCAACGGGGACATAATTGTTGTTAACCATGATAAGAACATCATCAATTCTTCCCAAAGGTTTTTTAATAGTAGAATCAACAAGGTGAACATCCAAGTAACAATTTTCCAAAGGTGCTAAATCAAGCATATCATATAATCTTTTAGGCATAACAGAAATACTAGCACCAAGGTCACACAAAGCATTGCAATCAAAGTCATTCAATTTCAATTTAATGATGGGCTCCCAACCATCTTCTAACTTCCTAGGGATAGAAGCTTCATGTTTAATTTCTCTTCCCTAACTTGTATGAGAGCATTAGTAATATGTTTAGTAAAAGCCATGTTTATAGCACTAGCATTAGGACTTCTAGCTAGCTTTTGCAAGAACTTAATTACTTCAGAAATATTGCAACCATCAAAATCAAAGTCATTATCATCAAAAGTAATGGAATTATTCTCTTCCTTATTGCTAGAAATTTCAGCATCTTTATCAAGGACAGTTTCAGAGTTATCAGGCAATTTAGGACATTTTGCAATAGAAGTGGAAACATTACCAACACCAACTATCTTGCCATTAATGGTAGGAGGTTTGTTAACACTTGAGTTTGAAATTTTCAGAAGTAGTAATAGTATAAACTCTAGCAATATTGTTCTTTCTAGCAATTTCATCCTCTCTTTCCCATCTAGCATGCAATTCAGCTAACATCCTCACATTGTTATCAATTTTAACTTGTATAGCATTGGCTACGGCAAAGGTACTACTCTCAATTGTTTCGGGCTTAGCTGCCATCTTATTAATCAAAGAGGATTGTGTTTCTGACATCAATGAAATACAAGTTTCATGTAACAGCCCGAAGTGGAAACCCTAAAAACCCGTGTAAAATTTTCGCTTTTGTGCTCCTTGCATCATGGCATCTTTGCATCAAGTGTAACAATTGGAACCTTCAACTTGTCACTAGGGATTTGTGCTAGGGAAGTGTTGAGGTTGCTAGGGAATTGTGGTGGTTGCTAGGAATTGTGGAGGTGTGACAACATCTAAAAACCAAATGGCCAAATTTGCTTCAACCAATTTCAAAACAATGAAGGCACACAAACTTGCAAAATACAAATTACTTTGACATCTCCTATCTGTCAAGGAAGTTCCAAGAGCTCCAAAATAATATTTTGCACTTACTCCAATTTGTTAAAGGAGCAACACTTTTGATTTTAGAAAAATGCCCTATTCACCTTTCTAAAACAAAAGTGGTCCAAACAATTTTATTTTGAGACGCCAATTTTTGTGGTGCTTCTATACTACATGGGGAGGCTACCAGATTTTTCTCCTATTTTTATAAAATGTTTTGGTGCCTCAATTAAATCAGAGAAACTCTACTGGTTTTAAAAGAAACAGAAAAGGGCTTCTTTGTAATTAGAGGAGGACCTATCTGTGTTGAACAAATTTTCTCCAGGGGGTTTTCAGGAAGACGGTCATCTCTCTCCTTCTTCCTGTAGCTTCCAGGGCCACGGCATGGCGCCAGTGGCGCGCTCGCCACTGGCCCGCGCCCTCCTACCGCGTCGTGAGAGAAGAGGAGCACCCGATGCAGGCCTGCTCCTCCTACCCCATCCCCACTCGCTCACCTGCCCCGTTCCCCTCTCGTTTCTTCTCCCCACCATGGCCGCCCGCCGCCGAGCTCCGCCGTCGCCGCGCCGTTGATTGAGAGCTCCCCGAGCAATTCCGAGACCACCACAAGCTCCGCCGTGTCCTCCTCTACTTCTCCGCTAGAGGAATCGAGCAGGGACTCCAAGAATCGCCGCCGCCATTGCCGTCTTCCCCGCGGCCGTCCGAGCACCGCCGGGAACGATTCGCCGCCGTTGCTGCGTCCCCGACCACGCCGAGCACCTCCACGAGCTCGTGGTGAGCTTCTGACCTCCCCTGGCCCTCCGTTCCTCCCCTCGCCTCTGGGTCGCACGACGTCGTCGTCGTTGCCGCGCGTGCGCTCGTGCCGCGGTAGACATCGCCGTTGAGTCTTTCCGAGCGGAGAAACTTCGGATAGTCCGACGGAGGCCAGTGCGGGATTTCGTTTGGTCCTTAGAGAAATTCTTCACTCCCCGTATCGATCGGATTTTCCGATTCCAAATTTCATCGGATGTTCCGAAGTTGGGCAGTACGAGAAGAAGCCCAGTCCTTAGCCGAATTTTTGTTCTGCTTCCTCGCTCGGATTTTCCGAGTGTAAACAATTCGGATTTTCCGATTTTTCTCCCAGCACCAAGATAAATGTACTGTTTCTTTTATCTTTCTTCATATTTTGGTTAAGTGTTATTGATGTGTTGGATTTAAATGGTATCCAGGACTATTTAAAAGAGGAATTAAAATGTTTTAACTCGTAATTCCGTCGGTCTACCATAAAAAGTTGTAATGTACCCGAATATCCGGAAATTCGTGAGTCAACCGTTTAAATGGTTATCGTGTTTATCAAATCGCCAAAACCCTGCATATCCCACATGATCATGTCATAGCATCTACAAGTTAGATCCTAGGGTTTCGACTACCGTAATCAACAAGTAAGATGATTCCGGACCTAAATTGACGGATAACTGGGATGCGCCCCTCTAAGCCCCCGAATTCCGTTTAATCTGAATTGTTGCATCATCCTCCTCCCGGGATTTAAAATGTCATGTCGTCATGTGATTGCGCATTGCACCTGTTAAAGCTTGTGTGGTGATTGATTGTGTTTCCGTGTTATGCTTCGATAGATCAAGCAGCCGGGTTACTCCCCAATACCCCGAAGAGCCGTACTACCAGCACGTTGATCCAGGCAAGCGTAATCCCCCCTCTGAGCATATCTTATCCTATGTTTCCGCAAATATTTTCTCCACTATAATATTGCATGCGGTTCCAAATGTCAATTTTGTTGGATTAGAGTATCCTATAGCTGCATTAAGATTCCGATGCCAATACCTGTTTCCCTCCTATTATCCATAGGTTGTATTGTTGGCCTGAGATATAAACTATGCTATGTTGATGCTTAGCCATGCTTAGGCAAATGTTGTCCGTCCGATGGATCTTGCATGTTGGAAACAGGTGTGAAATGTTCAGATGATGTGGAGAATTGTGGTAACAGGTAATAAGATGCTAAAAGGTGGGGATGAGAGGCCACCGTGGTTGTGGTGCTTTGTCTCGTTCTCGCCGCCTAGGTGCGAGTTGTTTACCTCCCGAACCAAGACTGAGCGTGCAACCATGCGTGAGGCCTATGCAATTGCAGGAACCCTCATAGACTAAATAACTCGAGCGGGGCTAGCCAGGGTCCTCTAGTTCGGGCTTCCATTTGCGCGTGCGTGATGATGGTGGTTGAACTGAGTTGAGGATTGTGGTATTAGGAAAATAAGTGGTTGTGGGGCGGGTGTGGCAGGCACTGGCAGTCCTGCCGCCACTGATGATCCTGGAAAGTCCTTAACGAGGGAGAAGTCGACACCGCTCCCACCCAGCCGGCTTTCCAAGCAAGAGAGCTAATGCACAGGTAATGGGCCGGACGGTACGCGTGGTAAACATTGTACACCCCTGCAGGGTAAATCTTTTCGAAAAGCCGTGTCCACGGTTACGGACAACTTGGGAAAGGATGATAAGATCATAGAATAACTTTAACGGAATGATTAAAAACTGGGTACTAGAGGTACCACTCACACATGCAAGGTGAGCTTCCTCGAGGGTGATTCGGGGAGGTGCCTTTGATGAACAGGTACAATGGTTGATGATGAGTAAGGTGATGAAAGAAAGAGTTACTCCTTACCTCTTTTGAAAATATTCTGATTAGTCGATGCCTTTGAGTTATGTTTTTCATAAATAAAATCAGCTTTATGCAAAACAGCCATATAACTTTGAACGCCTCATCGAGCTAAACCTCTATATTTAATCTTGCGAGTTCGTCGAACTCAACGTCGTTTGTTTTGTTTCAGAGGAGGACTTCACCGACCTCGAAGGTGGGTTCTTTGTGGACGTCGACGAGTAGTCCGGGGTTCCCAGGTGGCAGCTTGGGACATCCTGGAACAGCTGGCGCTGTGATGTTTATCTGTAGGCCTCTTAGGCCATATTTGGATCTTGTTGTTAGACAACTTAATTTGCTTCCGCTTGATGTAATGTTGGGTCAGTGACCTCTGATTGTCATTTGCTATCTTTCTCTATTATAAGAGTTGAACTATATGATTTGTGTCGTAGAGTCTGTGATGTGCCAGTTGTTCCACAAGTCTTGATCTCTCTATTATGCTTTGATAGTGTGTCTGGTGGTATCGGATAACCGGGGACACAGTATCACTGTATAACAGTCGGGTCGGGGCGCTACATTTCAGCATGAGAAATTTTATCTTGCAAACCAGAAATCTCCCTATTCAAATTCTCAAGTTGATGGCTTATATTTTTTAGCATAGCAGATTGTTCATCCATAGTCCTAGTAAACAATTGGTTTTGCTCATATTGCTTTTGCATAAAAATTTTAGTGGTCTTTTCAATTTCTAGCATCCTTTCCTCACTAGGCATTCTTGATCTACCATAGGAATCCCATAACCATTGCCACTACTAGAAGGATAGGGCCTATAATTGCTATTACCAAAATTATTCCTATAAGCATTGTTGTTGAAATTATTATTTTTAATGAAGTTCACATCAACATGCTCTTCTTGAGCAACCAAGGAAGCCAAAGGAACATTATTTGGATCAACATGTGTTTGACCATTTGCAAGCATAGACATAATAGTATCAATTTTGGCACTCAAGGAGGAGGTTTCCTCAACAGAATTTACCTTCTTACCTGTTGGAGCTCTCTCGGTGTGCCACTCAGAATAATTAATCATCATATCATCAAGAAGCTTTGTTGCAGCACCCAAAGTGATGTACATAAAGGTACCTCCAGCGGCCGAATCCAATAAATTCCTCGAAGAAAAATTTAATCCTGCATAGAAGGTTTGGATGATCATCCAAGTAGTCAATCCATGAGTGGGACAATTTTTAACCAATGATTTCATTCTCTCCCATGCTTGAGCAACATGTTCATTATCAAATTGCTTAAAATTCATTATGCTACTTCTCAAAGAAATAATCTTAGCAGGAGGATAATATTTTCCAATAAAAGCATCTTTGCATTTAGTCCATGAATCAATACTATTTCTAGGCAAAGATAGCAACCATTCTTTAGCACGTCCTCTCAAGGAGAAAGGAAAAAGTTTCAGTTTAATAATATCACCATCTACTTCCTTGAGCTTTTGCATTTCACAAAGTTCAACAAAGTTATTAAGGTGAATTGCAGCATCATCAGTACTAACACCAGAAAATTGCTCTTTCATAACAAGAATTAAAAGTGCAGGTTTAATTTCATAAAATTCTGCTGAAGCAGCAGGTGGAGCAATAGGTGTGCATATGAAATCATTGTTGTTCGTGCTAGTGAAATCACACAACTTAATGTTCTCAGGAGTACTCATTTTAGCAGAAATAAAAACAGTACAGAAAATAACTTGAAAGTAAACTAGATGCAAGTAACTAATTTTTTTGTGTTTTTGATAATTGAAAGCAAACAAGATAAAATAAAATAAACTAAGCAAGACAAAAACAAAGTAAAGAGATTGGAAGTGTGAAACTCCCCTTGCAGAAGACTGCTGTCTCCCCGGCAACGGCGCCAGAAAAATAGCTTGATGACGTGAAACACACGTTCGTTGGGAGACCCCAAGAGGAAGGTATGATGTAGTCAGCAGCAAGTTTTCCCTCAGAAAGAAACCAAGGTTATCGAACCAGTAGGAGCAGCAACTCTTCAGAAGGTTGTCAACGGCGCCAGAAAAATAGTGTTGTTGATGGGAGTCTGGACTGTTGACGTGGAATCTGCACACAACACAATCAAACTACTTTGCCCCAACGAAACAGTGAGGATGTCAATCTCACTGGCTTGCTGAAAACAAAGGATTAAACATATGGTGTGGAAAATGAGTATTAAATTGCAGAGAATGAAAAAGGAACAGTTTGCAGTTTGTGGTTGTTTAATCAGTTTAAAAGAATGGACCGGGGTCCACAGTTCACTAGTGGTGTCTCTCCATAAAAGATAACTAACATGTTGGGTGAACAAATTACAGCTGGGCAATTGACGAATAGTGAGCGCATGACAATGCATATACATGACATGTTGACTACTATGATATTTAATTGGGCATTACGACATAATACATAGATCGTTATCCAACAGCATCTATGACTAATAATCCACCGCCGGGTTGTCATCCGAGTTCCCCATCGGTATTAAGTTGCAAGCAACGGATAATTGCATTAAGTAAAGTGCGTAATGTAAACAAACACATATGTCCATGGACATAGCATCGTTAGGTTATCCCTAGTGGCAACAGCACATCCACAAGCTTAGAACTTTCTGTCACTGTCCCCGGTTAAACGGAGACATGAACCCACTATCTAGCATAAATACTCTCTCTTGGAGTTACAAGCATCTACTTGGCCAAAGCATCTACGAGTAACGGAAAGCATGCAAGATCTTAAATAACATATAAGATAGATTGATAATCAACTTGACATAATATTCAATATTCATCGGATCCCAGCAAACACAACATGTAGCATTACAATAATATGATCTTGATCATGTAGGGCAGCTCACAAGATCTAAACATGATGGCACAAAGTGGAGAGACAACCATCTAGCTACTGCTATGGACCCGTAGTCCAAGGATGAACTACTCACGCATCACTCCGGAGGCAGGCATGGCGATGTAGAAGCCTCCGGTGACGATTCCCCTCTCCGACAGGGTGCCGGGAAGAGGTTCTGAACCCTCCCGAGCTAGGGTTGACGACGGCGGCGTCTCTGGAACTTTTCGTGGATATTTGTTCAGGTACTTAGGGTTTTCGCGTCGGGGGAATAAGTAGGCGAAAGGGCGGCGGCTGGAGAGGCCCGTGGGGCCCACACCACCCCAGGGCGCGGCAGAGGGGGGCCCGCGCCCTGGCCACGTGTGGGGCCAACGTGGCTCCTCTCCGTCGCCTCTTTGGTCCGTCAGACGAGTTCTGGTAAAATAGGGACTCCCGTGTAGTTTCGTCCAATTCCGAGAATATTTCCAGACTAGCTTTTCTGGAATACAAAAACAGCAAAAAACAGGAACTGGCACTTCGGCATCTTGTTAATAGGTTAGTCCCAAAAAAGTATAAAAGTGATATAAAGTAGATGCAAAACATGTAGCAATTGGTATAAAACAGCATGGAACATCAAAAATTATAGATACGTTTGAGACGTATCAAGCCTGTAGGTACGTACGGGAAATAATGGTCAGTGCAAAAAATGGCTAGAACTGTGCTAAAAAAACTGAAAACAAAAAATTAGATTTTTTTTAAATCTTAAAGTTTTCAAAGTCGAACATTTTTTAGGTTTAAACAATTTTCAATTCTGACGTTTTAAAATTTTACTTTCCATGATCTGAACAATTTAAAATTTTGGATAAAAAATTCAAATCTAAACAATTTATAAAATTGAAACCATTTTTAAATTCGAAACCATTTTCAAATATGGTAACATTTTTTAGTTCGAAACCATTTTAAATTGGAACCATTTTAAAAAATGAACCAATTTTAAATTTGGAACCATTTAAAATGAACAATTTTCAAATTTGAAACCATTTCAAAAATGAACAATTTTTAGTTTGGATCCATTTTAAAATTTGGAACCATTTTCAAAATGGAACCATTTTAAAAAATGAACAATGTTCAAATTTGGAACCATTTTTAAATTTGGAACCATTTTAAAAAAATGAACAATTTTCAAATTTGGAACCATTTTTAATTTGTAACCATTTTTAAATTTGTAATCATTTTTAAATTTGGAACCATTTTCAAAACGGAACCATTTTAAAAAATGAACAATTTTCAAATTTGGAACCATTTTTTAATTTGGAACCATTTTAAATTCGGAACCATTTTAAAATTTGGAACAATTTTCAATATGAAACCATTATAAAAAATGAACATTTTTAAATTTGGAACCATTTTCGAAAATTAAACAATTTTCAAAAAACAATTTAAAAAATAACGAAAACCAATAAGAAAAGAAAAAAGAAAACAAAAAAACAGAAACGAAAAAAAAACAGAAACAGAAAAGAAACGAAACGAAAATAAAAATAAAAATAAAAAACAAAAGAACGAAAAATAATGGAAAAAGAAAAAAAACAAAAAAACAAAACGAAAAAAAGAAACAGAAAAAATGAAGGAAACGTTAAGCGGGCCGGCCCAGTAACGCGTCGCGAAGGGCGTCCTTCAGGCGGCGCTCGCGTGAAACGCCGCTAACGGGCGGCGTATAGGGATTGCGGTCTATGTAAGGTCAATTGTGTAAGGGCGAGTAAATTGGGCTTCAGTTGGGCTATACGGGCCAAAAAGACGGTGCTACCTCTATCTTTTAGGGCGTCTTTGGATTGCAGGATTTCAAAAACGTGGGAATAGGAAAAACGCAGGATTGAGATGTCATGTGAAGTGGATTCCCACAGGATTGTGAAACGCATGAATTTTGTAGCAGCTGCCTTTGGATGGTGCACAGGAATTGAACACAGGAATTTTGAAAGATTGATGAGAGAGAGTAGAGAGAGATAGAGTGAAACTGCATTGGACTTCGCGTAGAAAAATTAAAATGAGGTTTGAGCTCATGTTGAGAATCCTATGGAATGGGGGCATAGGAATAGATTCCATAGGGATTTGATGGCCCCAATCCTTTGATCCAAAGGGCTTCCAAAGGAAAAAAATCCATAGGATTCAAACCCTCCAAAATTTCTACAAAAATCTTACAATCCAAAGAGGGCCTTACAGAGTTTAACGAGTACGACTCAAATTCGCTTAACGAATAAAACTGAAGTTTGGCTCGGCTCGTTATACGCCGAGTGAGTTGCGAGTTACTCCTTCCGTTCCATTTTAATTGACTCACATGTATCTACATATGGATGTATCTAGACACGCAATTAAAATGAAACGGAGGGAGTAGTCATTTAACTCGCGAGTTTCAAGTTTTAGTTTCAGGTCTAGGCCAACCACACGATGACGCTATGTACTTAACTCGAGTTAAAATCAACGGATAGCTACTACTCCATCCGTTCCAATTTAATTGACTTGCTATGCACCACATGTGGATGTATCTAGGAGAGGCGTTTTACTACTCATGGTGGTAGCTACACACCATAGCATTATACGGCGATGTAAGCCATATATACCTGTTTTAGCTTGATATTCTAAGTAGAGAACGGATTTTTGGTGTAAAAAACTGGTTTCAGAATTTCGAATAAAATATTTTTTGATCGTCATTTTTAGGGTTGACTTTCAAAAATAATCATAACAACCGGGATATGATTTGAAAAAATTTCAAAATACTTTTGGATAATCCTATCAACTCTAATGTTGAGATCCCCCGGCCCCCTTGAGTATTCTCTTTTTTCCGTGACGTATACGACTCGGTCAAACTAGGGTGTGTAGGTACCCATGCGAACAGCGACATTCATTCCATGTATCTAGACATGTACTAGCTAGGCCGCACGGGGAAGGCAGACAAGTACTTACATGTATAAATTCGTCCTTGTTAGTACGGCCAAGGAGTTAATCCAGAAAGTCTTGCATAGGTTGCCAATTGCATACGCCATCACACTATATATAGACAGTTACTTGTTTGTCACCGTGAGTAATAATAATACCATCTCTGGAAAATTGTCAAAGCTAGCTTCGCCTTTGAAGATATAATACTAGCGCGAAAACTTTATAATCCCCGTTTTGTCAAAAGTAATTGGGGGATGCGGCGCGAGAGCTAGGCAGCCGGTCACGGAATTGTCGCAATCACGCGTAACTATTAGACCGGGTCAATTTGATGAAATGGGACTATGAACTCCATCTGAACGGAAGAAAGCTAATTAAACGAACTGCACATACATACACATGGGTTAAACTTGAGGTATATACACTTTTAATCCAACAACTTGTATGAGATGTGCAAATTAGTCCCACAACTTGCAAAACGGAGAACCGTAGTCCCACAACTTGTATTGAACGAACAAACAGATCCCAAATCATTCAGAAGTTGACACGTGGCGTTTTAAGTTTTGTGGAAAGACCCCTATAAATTTTTCTCTGACATCTGTGGACTGGGAGCTGTCTTACACGTGGGTCCCATATGTCAGTACGTGAAGAAATAAATAAAATTAAGAGGCGCAAGGAGAGAAATCGAACTCGTGACCTGATTTTGATATGCTGCTCACCTGCTAATGGCATTGCCAACACACCAGTCAAAGGTTCATGCAGTCTTACCACCCGTCCTACTATTATACGTTACTCAAATCCGCCAGCTAGCTAGCTGAACGATTCATCGATCTGTGGCAAGAAACTAGCTGAAGT
This sequence comes from Poa pratensis, assembly GCA_947311845.1. NCBI lineage: Eukaryota > Viridiplantae > Streptophyta > Magnoliopsida > Poales > Poaceae > Poa > Poa pratensis. Next base: position 36,220,938 of record CAMZMU010000083.1, on the reverse strand, counting down.
GCTGAACGATCCGTGTTACGGTAGGAGGCGGCGCTCGCGAGCAGGTAGGGGAGGCGTGGGCTGGCGGGAGGAGGAAGATGGGAGCAAGAACAATCAACAGGTGGGGTCCTACTGTAACACAGAAGCACGGCTGGCCTCGTGGTAGTCATTCGTCTGCATCAGCTAGAGGTTGGTAGTTCGATTCCCTCGTAGCTGACTCTTTATTTTATTTATTTCTTCACGTACTGACGTGTGGACCCCGCGTGTAAGGCGGCTATCAGAGAAAAAAATTATGTGGGGTCTTTTCGCAAAATTTACAACGCCACATGTCAGCTTCCGAATGATTTGGGACCTATTTGTTCGTTGAATTCAAGTTGTGGGACTGCGATTCCCCATTTTGCAAGTTGTGAGACTAAAAGCGGAAATTCGCTTTGGTGCCCGAGCACACATGCTCTCTATATCGTGTCCCTACATGCACTGCAAGATTCGTGTTGATGACTTCACCACAGAGTTTTCTACCACGGTAAATCCAAACCTCTGGCCCACAGCTGTGGCCTGCATTAAATGATGTCGGGGCCGTCTGTCCATCCCGGAACAGATGCACACGAAACGGAGGAACCGAGTCCTCCGCCTCTACGCCTGCGACGACTCCTCGCTCTGCCGCGCCGGATGCGACGACGTTGCTGCGGCCGGATTGATTAGCGCCAGGCGGAGGCGACGGTGACCACGCGCCCCATCCATCCGAGCCGGAGCACGCCGTTGTCCGGGCTCACGACGAGGCCCTGCGGCGGGGAGGAGGCGACGGCGGCGCGCGCTATGACCTGCTCGGCAATGCCCGCGGCGAGCGCCACCGGTCGGAACCCGGCCATGCCGAACCGCACGCGCCATTTTGCCGAACACCTCGCACCGCTGCAGCCGGTCCGCGCCCACCCGGACCACCACGTTCGCCGCCATCTTCGCCACCGCCTCCTCAGCCCGCGCCTTGTCCACGCTCTCCCGGCCGGCCGTCGCGTCCAGCGAGTCGAGGATGGCCCCGTAGTGCGCGCACGCGTCCGAGAAGCGTGTGGCCAGCGGGGCCGTGTTGGAGTTCAGCTCCTGCTCCACGAGGGTCACGATCTGCGGGCCGAGCGCGCGGACCCGGTGGAGCAGCTCGTCGCGGGGGTTCGCCGGCGACACGCTCTCGTCGGGCACGTGTGACACCGCGAAGGCGAGGTTGACGGCCAGCGCCTCCCCGGGCTCGCACCCCAGCTTGGACGCGTCAATCTCCGCCGCTCTGCAGCTGACCACTCTGAAGTGGTACTCTATGCCGGCTTGCTCCGCGAGCCTCTTGAGCCGGTCCCCGACGGCGGAGAGTGTCGTTGTCAGAGACTGCGTGAACGGCGAGGTTGGATCGGTCACGGCGGTGACCTTCAGCGACGTCCCCGGCACGCGCCGGTCAGCGAGGCACTGGATGAGGGCCGCGTGCCGCGGCCCGCTGATGTCGAAGTCGACGAGGTGTACGGCGCGGTGGCCGGCGACGGCCTCTACGATGGCGAGGTTCGCGGCGTCGAGGGCGAGGCGGAAGCAGGGCGAGATGTCGTGGAGGAACTGGCACCCGGTACAGTGCTCGGCGCCGCACAGGTCGGCGAGGTGCGGCGACGAGGCGCAGGCGGGCGCCCACCATCATGGCCGCGAGCCGCTGTTCCGCGTCACCGCGCGGGTTAACGGCGCGCTTCAGGGTCGCCAGGTGAGCGGACGCCGCTTCGATGTTCCCGTCTGCGATGGCGACCGCTGCTTCAGAGAGTAATTGTCACGAGGTTGTGGCCGAGATTGGCGGGGAGCAGGAAGCCGAGGAGGAGGCCGTGGAGGTGGAGGAATTCGAGGGCGACCGCGTCATCCCCGCGTTGTAGTTGCTGTTCGGAGTCGCCACCGCGGGCGCCAACGGAGGAGACGGCGCGGGCGCGGCGCCCTGGACGCGGTCGTGAGGGACGACAGCGTGGACGACGGCGAAGCGAGGTCTCCGCCGAGGCTCGATCCGGAGAAAATCAGGGGCTGCTGGTGGTGGTGGGACGGGCCCCCACCGCCGCCGGCTAGCAGCGCGGCGACGTCGACGGAGGCGAGCGGCGAGGCCGTGCGCTGCCTGACTGCGCGCATGTAGAGCTCCTGCTGCATGGCCACCTGCCGCTGGTGCTGCCACCTCTCAATCTCGCCGAGGCTCCGCTTGAGGACCCCGCCGACGGCGGCGGCCGGGTCCGGGCGCTGCTGCGGCATCGGCGATCCGAGACCGTACAGGTACTAGAGCTAGCTACAGATCCTCCAGCTATAAACGGGTGCCATTCATTCATTCCATTCAATTGCTTCCCCTAATAAAACCGCGCTCCGTTACTCGCCGTCCAACCAAGAAACGGGCGTCACACGCGGGCCCTGCCATTCAGGCCGGTTGTTACCGTCCATCCAAGTTTTTTACCTGGACCACGCACATGCCAACAACAGCCAGAGTTGCAATCCCAACGAAAATTGATGGACCAGATATCAGGAGCAGGTGTGCTCGGGCGTCAAAACGCCTCCTTCGACTAAAAGTGTATATATACCTCATCAAACTTTGGTTCTACAACTTGAAGCTAATTTACTTTTGTATGCTAATTACCATGTTAATTACTGTGTGGACACGTTCAAAATTTGGGTGAGAGCTGGAAGGTGTAACAACCGTTTACAGTAAGAGAGTACCTAGGCTGGCAGTCTGGAGTAGAGTAGGCGTTGGCTTTGTTCGCAAAGTGTAGACAGTATCTTGTGGTAAAAAATATGCTTGCAGTAAAAATGATGATATTTTTGGACGGGCCAAATGGTTATCAAATTAACTCGGCGAGTGTTGTGTTGGTTCCAAGCTGCCACTTTTAAGCTGCGAACGTTTTGAGTTTTGGAGCAGTTAATTAGCTGCAGGTAGGTAGCCGGCCTGTTGAAATTAGCGGATAACTCCTGGGCGCTTGCTGGCGTAGTGGTAGGAAGCTAAAGAGCCCACTTTGAATAAATCGTACCGTTGTCGTTTTGAGGGCGAAAAGGAATGGGTCATCTTTGTCATCTAGTGGTAGCAATGCAAGTTACAAATCCCGCACGTGCCGATAAGTCCCATACTCGTACTTTATGTTTTGGCTTGCGAGGAAGATATGTGTACTCGTACTTTATGTTTTGGCTTGCTAGGGAGATATGTACTGCGACCGGAGTATAGTACAGATTCGTGAGACTGGGGGTGGGCGGGCCGGCAGATGCAGATAATTTAGCCAGGGTTCGTCTTCCTCGCCGATATATATGTCTGCATTCATGTATATATGCACACCGATGATTGATCGTCCGTTGTGTCCCTCTCGTGCAAATTAAAGGTTGCCATCCATCTGTCGATCCAAATAATTGATGCATTCATCACTCACGCGGCGGCGGAGCCAAATAAGCAAGGCCTCTTAACAAGTGTCCTGCACCCGTACACAAGTACTGTACACGACAGCAAGGAGAAGAAGAAACAACTTGTCGTCGGAAAGCTCAGCTCAGCAGTGGTCGTCAGGCTGCCATTCATCTTCTCCGCCTCGTCACTTGGGCATGCGCAGTCACTCCGTACGCACGCGCGTAGACTGATTGATATCTTCTCGTTTGATTGATTTTACCGGACACACGTAGGCGGCCAAAAATGTCTGGCGCTTTTGCAATTTGCAATGATCACAACAACAAATGACGGTATGAAACCATCAAGTAATATATACCCCCTCTGTATCATAATATAAAATGTTTTAGTTATTCCAATGGACTACATACTGAGAAAAATGGGTGAACCTACACACTAAAATACGTCTATATACATATGTATATTGTCCGTATTGGAATACCTAAAACATCTTATATTATGATACGGAGGGAGTAGTAGTAAACTACAGTAACCAGAAACAATTGTTCACATAGGCTACATCTTCTTCCCCATGCCTTTGACTCCAGGCTTGGCTGCTTCTTCATGGCGCGTTGGTCACGGTAGGAGAGGATGGAGGAGGGTCGGCCATAACGGTGGGTGGTGGTCGTTGGAGGAGTATGGAGCATCGGCCGTCATGGTTGGCGATGCAGAAGAAGGAAAGAACAAAGGGATGGGGAGGAGGAGGAGGGGGGATGTTGCAGGTGGGGTGGCCATCAAGGCGACTTACGATAAAGTAGCGCTCACGTGCCATCTCTCATTGAACATCCCCGGGAGAGACGAGGGTCAGACTGGAGACGAGTCAGTCTATGTAAGGTCAATTGTGTAAGGGTGAGTGAATTGGGCTTCAGTTGGGCTATACGGGCCAAAAAGACGGTGCTACCTCTATCTTTTAGGGCGTCTTTGGATTGCAGGATTTCAAAAACGTGGGAATAGGAAAAACGCAGGATTGAGATGTCATGTGAAGTGTATTCTTACAGGATTGTGAAACGTATAAATTTTGTAGCAGCTGCCTTTGGATGGTGCACAGGAATTGAACACAAGGAATTTTGAAAGATTGATGAGAGAGAGTAGAGAGAGATAGAGTGAAGCTGCATTGGACTTCGCGTAGGAAAATTAAAATGAGGTTTGAGCTCATGTTGAGAATCCTATGGAATGGGGGCATAGGAATAGATTCCATAGGAATTTGATGGCCCCAATCCTTTGATCCAAAGGGCTTCCAAAGGAAAAAAATCCATAGGATTCAAACCCTCCAAAATTTCTACAAAAATCCTACAATCCAAAGAGGGCCTTACAGAGTTAAACGAGTACGACTCAAATTCGCTTAACGAATAAAACTGAAGTTTGGCTCGGCTCGTTATACGCCGAGTGAGTTGCGAGTTACTCCCTCGTGTCTAGATACATCCATATGTACAGTGGCGAATTTACCATACCTCCGCCCTGGGCACGTGCCCGGGCTCTCCGCCGCCGGAAGGCTGATCTCCGGCGAGTTCTTATGGCGGCCGAACTCGTTGGAACTGCCAGATTCGCGACGGTGACGAGAAAGATGACATATTTCCTTAGTTGGGCCACTTCTCTGTGTGGCTGGGCCTTAGTAGCGGCCCATAAACTCTTTTTTGTGTCCAGTACGAGCAGACTAGCAGTCATTTCTTACAGACCATCGATCCATTCCCCATCCCCTGTACGAGTAAGAAAACCTAGCAGAATTCCAGCTAGTAGTAGCAGCGCAGCCGGCGCCGGCGAGTGCCCGACCCGAGCCTGCACAGGGCCATGAGACGGCAAGCAGCAGGCCGCAGATGGCGAGGCGGCAGAGGAGCACCGGCTCCAGATCCTCCGGTGGAATGCTACTACTAGTTAAATCCATCTTTTGTACATTTATGATCTATAAAAGACATATTTCCATTATATAAATCATCAGTTCGGTAGTGCTTGCAGTGTTGAATTTTATAGACTTTGTTCTTTGTAGACTAAATGAAACATTTTGCTTGTTGTGTGCCCCGGCTTCGACAAGTCGCTAGCTCCGTCACTGCATATGTAGATACATGTGAGTCAATTAAAATGGAACGGAGGGAGTAGTCATTTAACTCGTGAGTTTCAAGTTTTAGTTTCAGGTCTAGGCCAACCACACGATGACGCTATGTACTTAACTCGAGTTAAATCAACGGATAGCTACTACCTAGGCCGCACGGGGAAGGCAGACAAGTACTTACATGTATAAATTCGTCCTTCTTAGTACGGCCAAGGAGTTAATCCAGAAAGTCTTGCATAGGTTGCCAATTGCATACGCCATCACACTATATATAGACAGTTACTTGTTTGTCACCGTGAGTAATAATAATACCATCTCTGGAAAATTGTCAAAGCTAGCTTCGCCTTTGAAGATATAATACTAGCATGAAAACTTTATAATCCCCATTTTGTCAAAGTAATTGGGGATGGCAAGGCAGCCGGTCACGGAATTGTCGCAATCACGCGTAACTATTAGACCGGGTCAATTTGATGAGATGGGACTATGAACTCCATGATCTGAACGGAAGAAACGAACTGCACGTACGCACGCATGGGTCAAACTTTGGTTCTACAACTTGAAGCTAATTTACTTGATTCTTCCACCGGGTGATTTGATTCTTTGTATGTTAATTACCATGTTAATATTTGTTGTACTCTGTCGATGGGGCTTTATTAATTTAAATCCGGACTCTGCTCGAATCTTCCATCTATAATTACCATGTTAATTACTCTGTGGACAAGTTCAAATTTTGGGTGAGAACTGCACGTACGTACTGGCAGTCTGGGGTATAGAGTAGGTGTTGGCCTTGTTCAGTTGTTCGCAAAGTGTAGACAGTATCTTGTAGTAAAAAAATAAATAATTCCGCCTCCTATATATGAAACTGTGGTGCGACTTGGCCTACTCCTGAAAAAATATGCTCGCAGTAAAAATGATGATATCTTTTGGACGGGCCAAATATATAGTCATCAAATTAACTCGGCGAGTATTGTGTTGGTTCCAAGCTGCGAACGTTTTGACTTTTGGAGCAGTTAATTAGCAGGTACTCCCTCTGTTCCTAATTAAATGACTTTCATTTGTCCAAATATAATATTTCTAGATACATCACATGTGGACAAATGGAAGTCAATTAATTTGAAACGGAGGGAGTAGGTAGCCGGCCTGTTGAAATTGAAATTAGCGGATAACTCCTGGGCGCTTGCTGGCATAGCTAGCTAGTCCTAGCTACAAATCCCGCACGTGCCGATATGTGTCATACTTTATGTTTTGGCTTGCGAGGAAGAAGTAGCTAGGGGATACTATGTACTGCGACCGGTGTATAGTACAGATTCCTGAGACATGGGGTGGGTGGAGTACGCACCAGATGCAAATAAATAATTTAGGGTTCGTCATGCATCGTCGCCGATATGATACACGTACGCCGGCATGCATGTCTGCTCTGCATTCATCACAAGGTACACCGATGATTGATGGACCTATGGTTCGTTCGTTGTGTCCCTCTCGTGCAAATTAAAGGTTGCCATCCATGTAGCGTCAAATAATTGATGCATTATTCATCAGTCACGCGGCGGCGGGTATTTTTTTACTAAATGGCCTTTAATCGGACAATCAGATAAATCTGGCCCTTCCCAAAATTTTCGCGCAAGTATGGCCCTCGGCCCAAAACGTCATGTCATTTGGCATTTCAAAAATATCAGAGACTCTGGAAAAGTCAGAAAACGTCGTATAGTTTGGCGTATCCTGAGACAGAAAAACGCAAAAAATTCTAAGTCATTTGTGTAAAGCCAAATGAGATGGCTTTTCATCTAGATAAAGCCAAATGATATGGCTTTTCTCCGGTTCAGAGACTCTGAGAATATCAGAGAACGTCATATCAGTTGGCGTTCTCTGAGATTCTCAGAGCCTCTAACCCGGAGAAAAGCCATATCATTTGGCTTTACACAAATGACTTAGAAATTTTTGCGTTTTTCTGCCTTAGGATACGCCAAACTGTGTGACGTTTCTGAGATTTCTGGAGCCTCTGATATTTTTGAAACGTCTCAGCATATGACGTTTTGAGCCGAGGGCCATATTCGCGCGAAAATTTTGCGGAGGGCCAAATTTGTCTGATTGTCTGATTAAGAACCATTTAGTAAAAAAGATACCGGCGGCGGAGCCAAATAAGCAAGAGCCGATCGATCCTATAACAATTAGTGTCCTGCACCTGGCCGTACGTACGTGTACAACACGACAGCAAGGCTAGCTCTTTTAAAAATGTGTGGCGCTAGCTTTCGCATGGCTCTCCGAGTCCCGGTTGTCTACACGCCACATAAAGTTAAAAATAATAAAAGAAATTAGCCATGGCTAAGCTTATCATAAGCAGCCCACGACACGAGACGCAGATCGATCGTACGGCCAACACTCTCGTCCTCCCTCCCTTATCTGAAGCTGTCAACCAACCAATCGACGGACGAGGCCGTGCTAGCTAGTACTCACTCCGTTCGTAAAAAGATGTCTCAAGCTAGCTCAAATTTACATGTATCTAGACACGGTTGAGACATCTTTTTGTGAACGGAGGGAGTAGTAGGTAGTACCATCCGTCGGTAGCGCATGAAACGCACGAGCCGTTAATCAACTCCACGTACACAGGAGAAGAAGAAAAAAACAAAGGAGCTACTCCCTCCGTTCGGATTTAATGGACTTGGGGGTCAAATTTTGAACTCCGGTACATTTTACACGGAACCCCCTGCATATTTTCAAATTCTAAAAAATAGAACACGTCAGGCACGCAGCTCGCGCGTGAAGCTGCCGCCGGCCAGGATCCAGGCTCCTGCCGCCGGCCTGCTCCTTCTCCCCTTCTCACGGACTTCTCCTGCTAGTGCAGCTTCTCCCCTGCCAGCGTCTTGCTCCTGCTCCTTCTCCCTGCGGCCGGCTTGCGGTTGTAGCTTCTCCCCTGCCGCCGTCGTCAATCGCCACCGCGTGACGCCTCCCCGAGCCAGTACGAGCATACCAGTAGCTCCGCCTCGCCGAGAGCTACTCCCTCCTGGATAACTTTCATGATTTTTAAGGCGTCCCGCGTCCACAAAGGCGACGATTAGACGCTAAGGCGCCCCCTAAGCCTTAGAAAGACGACCGACTCCGGCGCTTAGCCTCCTAAAGCGTCCACTGGCGACACTTAGGCGATAAGATGCCCCCTTACCGCCTTAGGACGCCTTACCACCTTACAAATCATGGTAAATTCATCATTACTAGGTTGGTAACTATTACCGAGAGAGTATGGTAACCACATCGATTTTGTGGTATGTAACTGTATCACGAACACATGGGTAATTTTATCAGTATTGTGTGGGAAACTATTATCGAGAGAGTAGGGTAATTACATCGATTTTGTGGTGGATAACCGCATCATGTACACATGGGTAACTTTATCAGTACTGGTGGATAACTCTATAAGTCGAGGGTGGGTAACTATTACCCGAGAGAGAAAGGTAACTATATCGATTTCGTGGTGGATATCTGCATCATGAACACATGAGTAACTTTATCAGTACATGGTGGGTAACTCAATCAGTACAGGAGAGTGTAACAATTACCTAGAGAGGACGGTAACTATATCGATTTCGTGGTGGATAACTATATCACAAACATATAGATAAATTTATCAAACTTGGGTGGGTAACTATTACCGAGAGAGGAGGTATCAATTTCAGGGTGGATAACCACATCATGAACACATGGATCACTTAATTTGTATGTCGTGGGTAACTACACCAGTATGGGTTGGGTAACTATTATCGAGAGAGTATGATAACTCAATCAGTACACGGTGGTCCGGCGACACTCCGACGAGATCCCATGTGCAAAACGTTTTACACGGGGTGTAACAAAAGTTATTTTTTGGCGAAACTTTTGTCACGGGTTCAATACTTGATAATTTTTTTCCTGAATGTCAGTTTCGAAATTCTTTGAATTTAATTTGAATTACTTTATTAAAATATTAGGTGCGCTGGTACCATGTGCCACAGTCGTATTTTTGCAGCTCTACTTCATTCGAAACATTTCAGGCTGCCATCCGCATTTGCACTAACCAAGTCATGTGGTGGTAGTGGGGCTGGAGATAGCTTCAAAGTTCAAACCTTTCCATTCATCAACAAGATGCACCACTCTTGTTACCAGGTCATAGAGATTTTACACTTCTTTTCTACACACTCTAGATCGCTTAATTTCATACAATGGCGTGAGGAATAAAGCATAAACAGAGTGCTGCTGCATTTCGTGCCACGCCACAGACTGCTTTTCGACCTGATGATGTCCTCCACATTTTTCAGCAAGTACTAGTACGCATTCTTGATTCACTATTGGCATACTACATGGGGGAGACGTACACAATCTAGTTAACTCACAAGAAAATCAACCGTACCAGGGACAAGATCAAATAGCTCGAGTGCATGGTTCCTGTTTCCCTTCCCTCCGTGGTAGCTTCAGGTGGAGGAGCACGTCATGCAAGCCAGCCTGGGAAGTTGGTCGCGGTGGAGGAGCTCAGCTCTCTGGCCGGCGTGCTCGACCAGGAGGAGGAGCGGAGGCGGCCGGGCTCGAGGGCGGAGGCTCGAGGGATGGCCGTACTCGCTAGCGGCGGGGTCTAGAAGGAGGGGAGCAGGGAGAAAGGAGCTCGAGGGAAGGGGGCGCTGGGGAACCGGCGACGACGCACGTCGACGGCTCGACGCAGCGAGAGAGGAGCTCGAGGGAGGGTGGGCGATGGGAAACCAGCGGCGACGCTGGTCGAGGGCTCGATGCAGGGATAGAGATAAAGGGGATCGAGTCGGGTGCCTTCCCACGTGCGTTGCGTATGTGGTGGGAGTGAAGCGACGTGATTGGTCCGCCACAAAACGTTACCTGCCGACCGTTCTAAACATAGATTTTCCAAAAAAAAAACCAAGGAGCAGCGGTCAGATGCCCCGCAAGACGCCAAAACGGCGCATATCATTGGCGGCAACAGCGAGGTCCACACGTGGCGTACCGGATGTCGTCATCACCATCTTACCACACAAAAATAAACTGAAAATAAATTCAACTTCTTCTGCGTTGGTTGGTTATCCACGCGCGATCGACTCGTTCGTCCCCCCTTCCATGCAGATGCAGTGCGTCAGCGAGCGCACACACACGAGCGCCTGACGCGGAGCCACGCCGATGATGATTAAATTAGTTTACCCTCCTAGCTAGGACTAGGAGGGGCCGATCCGTCATTTTTCACCCGGTGAGAAATCAGTAGCTTGTGTGGTTGTGCGAATATCACGTGAGTATATAAGATTCACGGTAATTATGTTTTGGGGTGAAAATGACAGTATTACATTTTGCTGGTGTACATTGACAAAGCAGGAACTGAACGGTGCAAGTGGGACGGGACTGCCGCCAAGTCAAGGTGGCAATATTCCACACGGGACAAATTCTCCCCGTGTGTAAAGTCCATATATAATCTTTATTAACAAAAGAGAAAAAAAAAGCTTTATTATGTACAAAGAGTACAATACTATAAGGATGGCTAGTGTGAAGGTGAAGACCTTTTTTTCTTTGCTTTTGGGTCCGTGCACCCCAAAAATGAACACAACCACACACAAGTTTACAACAATAACGAATTGATATGTGTCCACCAACAATATTACATAGTAGGACAAAGAACTATTTTCAACTATTACATGTTTGATTAGCAACCGCCATAAATATAAGGATAAAAATTCCGCACAATCGATTCCAACTATCAACCACCCATGTATGGCTCCAATCATGTATCTATCCATTGCATTATATTACCATTGATTCGTGTGGAGGAATATTTAATAGGGATTCACGCGTAGTTGTTTTCTATTATTCAAATAATTCTTAAAATGTACACAATTGTAAAAATTTGTTGTCTAACATATCGATATATTATATTCCTTTTTTAGATAAAGAGGGCCCCTATGAGGGGATCCCCGGTTCCATTTATATTTAAATGAAACCAGAGAGTTTTGGTGCAATCATTCAGTTTTACGGAACTACTCCCTCCGCACCGTAATATACGATGTTTTAGATATTCCAATACAAACAACATACATATGTATAGAGACGTAGTTTAGTGGGTAGATTCACTCATTTTTCTCCGTAACACCGAAAACATTTTATATTATGGTACATAGGGAGTACTTGTAGAAATTTTGTTACAACTTTCCTGAATTTCCATATGCTCCAAAGAATAGCTGCACAAGTGGCATTAAGTGTTGATTGCTTCTTGTTGGCAATCTAAAATTTTGTTACGGACATGTAATCAGATACTAGCTGAGTACCAAAAGAAATCAGAAACTATTTCCCAAATACTCGTATATAGTACTAGTACGGAGTATTATATTTCGGACTCGAGAATATGTAGTGTCAACGCGTCCGTGCCGCTGAGGCGTGGGATTCCTCCCCTCCGCCGGCCGCTTCGGCGGCGGGAGGGTGGGGGATCCCCGTCTCCGGCCTGTACATACGGTAGGTTAGGGGGGAGTTTCCGTCGGCGGCGCCTTGGAGGAGCAGGTGCGGGCGGCGGAGGTTTTGGTGTCGAGGCGACCTTCTCCGATGGTGGTGTTCTTCGGGGCCTGCCATCGTCGCGCTCGACTTGTGGTGGCTCGACGCCCGGCGTGGTGCTCGAGCCCTTCTTCTCCCGTCAGATCTATGGTGACGGCGGATCTGGCGGCGGGAGGGGAGGCTTCAAGACGGCGGTTTTGCAGGTATGCGGCATGAAGGTGGGGGATCTGGGGCGCAGCTCCCAGATCCGGCGCAGTTTGAGCTCGGGGGCCGCCCCCGGCCGATGCTCGTTCATCGTCTCCAGTTCCAGCTCCTCGGAGATGGCGTCTCTTGCGGCTCATCAACGCCTCAGGGCTAGGAGTTCTACTGCTCCGCGGGTGGTCGATCCAGGCGTTGGGCTTCTTCCTCGTCTCCGGCGATGCAGGGTTCGGCTTTCTGGCGATCGCGAGGTTGAAGACGGTGTGTGCAATTCTCATTGTCCTCTGTTTTCTCTGTTTCCTTTCCGTGTGTGTACTTGTTCGTGTTCTGTAATCGATCCCGTATGAATACAAGTATGTACATTACAAAAAAAAACGTTTACACGTACACGCCTCATAAGGCAATTCGCTTCATGCATGCCAAAACGCACGCGCGCTATGAAGATGTGTATGCATGTGTCCCGATAAAGCAGGATAAATTAGCTAGCCACCCGATTCCCCCAAATCCAACCTGTGATGACGCAAACTAATTCCCGATTTAGCCCTGGTGATACTAATCCACCCATCACCTCGCTGCTGACTCGCAAGCGGACAAGCCATGGCAGCTATAAATCCTGACCCCAGTCCCTCCATCTCAAAAATTTCAAGCCTCCCTCCCATCAACACCACACCACAGAAGCAGTATCCATCTTCTTCTTCTCCTTCCTCCCTGCCAGGTAGCTAGCTCATCAGCTCACTGTCACCATACATCAGCACTTCAGCACACGCCTACCAACTCATACTGATTCCGTTCCCACCGTCCGGCCAGCCATGCCGAGCTCCGCCGCCATGCCCGCTCTCCCTCCCGGCTTCCGGTTCCACCCCACCGACGAGGAGCTCATCGTGCACTACCTCGCCAGGCAGGCTGCCTCCATGCCTTCCCCCGTGCCCATCATCGCCGAGGTCAACATCTACAAGTGCAACCCATGGGACCTCCCTGGTATATATAACTAATCAACTGGATCAGCCTTCCATTAATCAACTCGATCGATCCATCAACCTCTGCTCTAACTGATCTTCTTGATTATATTTTGTAGGCAAGGCCTTGTTTGGTGAGAACGAGTGGTACTTCTTCAGCCCGAGGGACCGCAAGTACCCCAACGGCGCTCGGCCCAACCGCGCCGCCGGGTCCGGGTACTGGAAGGCCACCGGCACCGACAAGGCCATCCTCTCGACGCCGGCCAGCGAGAACATCGGGGTCAAGAAGGCGCTCGTCTTCTACCGGGGCAAGCCACCCAAGGCGTCAAGACCGACTGGATCATGCACGAGTACCGCCTCACCGCCGCCGACAACAAGACCACCAAGCGCAGAGGATCCTCCTCAATGAGGGTGATAATTTCTTTTTCTCCGGTTCTCATTTTTGCGGAAATTCCCATTCACTTTGGCAGTGGCAGTTGCTTGTACATCTTACTCACTATACGAATTACTGAATTAATCTGATTTTTATGTGCAGCTGGATGACTGGGTGCTGTGTAGGATCCACAAGAAGTGCATCAGCAACTTGCCCAACTTCTCGACCTCTGACCAGGAACAGGAGCAGGAGAGCTCGACCGTGGAGGACTCCCACAACAACAACACTGTATCCTCGCCCAAGTCCGAAGCTCATGATGGTGGCGGTGACGACCAGGTCCAGCTGCAGCAGTTCTGTCCCATGGCGATCACGAAGTCCTGCTCCATCACCGACCTCCTCAACACCGTCGACTACGCCGAGCTCTCGCAGCTCCTCCTCGACGGCGGTGCCGGCGGGTCATCGTCGGATGCCGCCGCCCTGCAGGCTGCTTATCAGCCGCCGGAAAGCCCGCTCATCTACGGGCAGCCTCCATGGCAAACACTTAACTATAACAACAACAATCACGTCGACGTGGCACAGCTAGATGACCGTGATTACGCTAATGGTAACAAGTATAACGGCATGAAGAGGAGGAGATCCAGCAGCAGCTTGTACTGCAACCAGCTGCAGCTTTCAGCGGATCAGTACAGCGGCATGCTCATCCATCCCTTCCTGAACCAGCAGCTGCACATGTGATCGATCTGAATCAGTAACAGTTGGGAGATCAACATGGAGCTGGAATGCTTCAGTTTTACTGATCACTGTTCCATTTGAACGTGCCGATAGATTGTGGCAGATTGTGACCGACATGAACGGAAAAAACTTCAGAATTCTTCGTTTAGTACAAGGCTGTAAATTATTATGGGTTGTTGTGGAAATAAATCAAGCCAATATTACAATTTTATATATACTTACAAGTTAATATATCGAGAAGATTTCTTAACTGGGCACTTGGTTAATTCGATAATGCAAAACCAAGGGCGCATCCATGGTCGACACACGCAGCCTGCCTTGTTAATTAGCTGAGGGAAGTGATGATGTAAACACTAAGATACTTAATTAGGTAGGTAGGCGTGTTGCTAGCGTGTGCGGTTTGGATCCTTATCCTCCGTACATTTGAAGGAATCAACTAAAATTAGATTACTCGAATGTGTTAAATTTGTCACTAGAAGCCAAAGTCCAAATCAAACACAGAATACGTAATTAAAACCCAGGACCAATAGATTGGCAAAACGTCATCTCACATGAACCATCTAGGTAGCTAGCCAGCCATCTCATCGATTGTTGCAGAGAACAAAAAAAAGAAGGCGGCGGCACACGTTGCTCAACTACTTATTATTACTCCTATACATACTTAATTTACACACGTGTGCATAGGAGCTTGGTATATATCACACGTTCCATCTTATGATGATAAGTTGATAAGCCCAGAGTTGATTCCCCACATTGGGCTAAGAACGTCTCCCTATTGGAGACACGGATTTGTTTACGTTGAAACCATCACACGTACTATACCATGACAAGAAGAAGAAGATAATGCAAATTAAGGAATGTGAACTAGTTCATCAACGTTGGCTAGCCTTTCTCAATCTGGTCTACCTCTACGGCTCTACCACCCCAATGGTTGGAAATTGGTGCACATGCTAACAGGGACTTCTTACACTTAATTGGCGCTTCTAAGCTAGTTTAAGCTAGCGCCAGATCAGCCTAACTGCAAGCGCGATTAAAAGGCGATGATGACAGATGAGGGGTGGGTTAAGATAAGAAGGGTCCGTCCTAATCACACGGCTAAGTCATGACCGATGCCCTAAGCATGAGTTATGCTATATTATCTCTATCCAAGCATGCATGCGAAAAGCTGGGTGAAAATGCATGTGTGGTGGGGCTGGCTTACTAGGATCATCGTACGTCAAGAGGTTGAAAGCCTTATCCATGAGGTCACACGAGCATGACAATGCTCCTTTTCTAGAATGGGGCAGCTAGGTAGCCACTAATAATTGGTTGCTGGGTAACATGAGTGAACTCGATCTCGATTCTAGTCTGGTGCTCCGGGATCAACTTGGAATAAGTAATCATGAGGCTTTGAAGTTTATTACTCCAGCTAACTTTTCTTTTCGAAAAATGATCTCGAGAGCTACATTGAGAATGATCAAGAACAATTCAAGGCACATAAATCGGCCGTGTGCATCAGTTTGATGCACAGGCTCGGGTACACTTCCCATTTTGAAAGAAAAAAAACCTTTTTAAATGCATTTTTAGATGATACTGGAAGAAAAACTCTCTCCCTGTCTCTGCATCAAAGGATACACACAACCTAAGCACATGAATACTTTTTTCTGTTAATGGTTCCACACGAACAAAAGGTTATCACCGAGTCCTAAACATAGTAGACTTGATTTATATGTCTCTTTCGCACAAATAGACATACACCTGAGTTTGCAAAGATGTGATGATGGATCCTGCCGACCATTCTAGGGCCTGGCAGAGAATTGTTGATAACTCAATTTAGTAAATTTTCCTTCCTAACATTTTTCTTCGTCGCAAGAATATGTGAGGATATTTATTTATGCCAAGATTCACAAAAGTAGCTTTTACCATCTACATGATAGACTTAGTTTGACTGAACCCCTCCAAAAGTAAGTTTCTTTTATGAAAAAGGGAATAAGCCCAGCCTCTACATGAATTTACACATACAAAAATTTAGTGCAGCGTTATCCTATTGTGATTTACAACTCATGGATCGTGTAGAGTCGATAGATAGATCAACCATCAAAATATAAAACATGTATCTCCTATGCATCAGGAATTCTATTATCGGATCTCCGTTCACACTCATGAATATCTCCCAAACAAACATATCCGAACGGTTGAACCTAGAGCTAGCCCATTGGACTCCTGCTTCTCCGTAGGGTGCGGATTATAGGACTACCTATAGATCCAATGAGTAGTGAAAGATCACGGATATAGCGTAGAGGTGGGGGTGGGGGGAGGAGGGAGGGGGAATAGACGATTTAAATAATTATGATTTAGTTTTAAATAAATGCGAAATAAAACTAGCGTTTAATTTATTAACCACAAAACCTAAAACAACTAGGCTCAACTTTGTGCACCAGCAGTTTATGCTAAACAAGATAAACAGAACGGTAATATCAATATATATAAATTCAAACTCGATGGCTATGACAATATAACTATAAAATTAAAAAAAGCTCGGGTATAGAGATAACCGAGGCACACAGAGACGGTGAGGTAATTCCCAAAGTTCCTCAACCCTGTACTTCATAATCCCCGTCTACCGGAGACGACGGGTGTAGAGAAGGCTTTAGCCACTATTAACAAAGGGTGATAGCTCCTGCAACGATCTACCTCCTAATCCCCACCTAGCAACAACAACGTCAAAGCCGCCGGGAAACCAAACACCTCACCCTTGAAGACCACGGTTGAACGCCACAACTCGTAGTCGTACTTGATCTTCGTCTTGACCACCGTAACCGAAGGGTGCTCGCCGTTGAAGACAACATCAATGATAATGGCCAGGTAATTTCATTATCCTATATCCCAATACACTACCTCCCCACATAACTTGTGCGATCCATTCACATCACTTTTGTGCAAATCATTTCATGCGCAAAGCCTGCTGCAGAAAAGACCACTTTATTTTATCATAAAAATTTCCAAAATCGGTTTTGTCAAGAACTCTATCCATCTTGTTGCTGTGAAGTTCATGAATGGTTTCGTGAAGCATAACAACTCCCTCTAAAATATGACGTCCATGCATGAAAATTGTTTGAGTTTGATGAATCACATGAGGGGCAATCCCTGTGTTGCGATTGTTTCAACTTCCGTATATATTTCAAAGCAAATATGGAGGAGACAAATAGGATGATATTGCTGTAATTGGACTGCATACTCTTTTTTGGGCAAAAGAGTAATTACACCTAATACAATTAGATCCATAACAAAAGGTCGTCCCTTTGTGTTTTATGTGATTGAACCAGCAAGATGCCCGAGATTCCTTCTTTCATTGTTCTATAGATATTTGTTTATATATGTGAAATTTTACCGCTGTTCTACGGTTTTGCTAAAAAAAGATATGGGTCGAGGTCAAAAACTGACATATGGAATTGTTGATTCTACATGCCACAGTTTTGGAATTTAAATTGGGTGCTTGCTCCTTCCCGTGAGAAAAAAAGTTTTATTTTTGAGGAACTGAGTAAAAGATAAGCGCAGTGTTTAATTTGGAGGAGTAAGTAGGCCTAAAGTCTACGTGGGTTGAAAAGCCCAGCTCACAGAATTTACTTGCGAGGCAGCCTGACTTGGGCTGTCGCATGTTATGAAACAACTGCGCGCACTTTCTGTAAAACAAATGGAGAAAAATAAAGGCGATTGCCCGAACAAGCTACTCAGTGCGACCATTCATTTTTAGAAACAAGGAGTGCGACCATTCATCACCGAAACATTTTAGTAATGCAAAAATGCAACTGGTGAGCTGTTTGCTGACAGATACCAGGATTAGTTATGCATGGGCTATGTTAAGACTAGACTAGGAGATTCATGAGAAGATACATGTACTATGGGATGCTTACATTAGTGGATGACAGCTAGGGAGTCTGCCCTGGAATCCTACAACCTTTTCTTGTGTTTTAATATAAGATATTTTAGTTTTTGTCCACATTCACATGCATACAAATGTATGTAGACACATTTATATGTGCATGTTCACTCATTTTTGTGTGCATATAGACAACATGTGCACCACCTAAAACATCTTATATTAAAAAGGAATGGACTATGTATTATGTGATTATGTCTGACGACATCTTGCTGACACTGTTTAGATAGATCACTGGCGATCGAGCCAGCAGCCAAGGTCAGGAAAGGTCAAAAATCAATACATTTAGTTTCCAGAAAATTGGTAGTTAGCAGCAACTAGCTAGCAATCGAGCAGAAACTTGTCATCTTACGTGGATTTAACTGGAACCGACATTGACATGTCGGCGCTAGCCAGCCATGAATCTCTGACATGCTTTACAAGAGCATATATACACAGCTACTAGCTTGTACATCGCTGAATCGCTAGCAAGCTCTCTGGGTAAAGATCCCGGCGCGCTTGGTCGGCGCCAAATCCAGCAGTACTACCACCGGCCAGATAAGATGAACCGTACATTGTGTGGCTAAGCCAGCATGCAACCACGTGCTCGCCGCAGAGAATAAATCGATCGAGACTGCACCACGGAGAATAATCGATCGGGGACTGACTGACCACGTTGAAGCTCATGGCCATATTGAACTGCAGCTGAGCTGACCAATTTCGATTGTTCTCTCTTCTGTGCATGCAAAATGAGGTATGAACAGCCGCCGTCTAATAGTCAAAGCATGCATATGCATGGATGGCGGCGGCGCGGTTATTAGCTAGCTGCAACGTGCGGCGGTGTTTACGGTCTTATGTTGCTGCTGCGCCGCCTCTCCAAAATGTTCTATTTTTTGCAAACTAGTTGCGAGGGCATCATCTGTAGTTCGCTGAAAGTGTTCAAGAAATAAAAAATATGGTTTATTTGATAGCATATTATGTTCAATTATTTCGTAATAAACAATATTGTTCAACGACTACCGCAATATTTCAGTAAGCAAGATATCACGAATGCAAGTAATATCTTTGGCAATCTGAAGTTTGTGGCCAAATGATTATCATGCCATATGTTGAAACACCCTCGTAAGTGATACTGGATATTGTAAATTGAGCTGTAGTTTTGACATGATGCATGAATTAAGATAAAGTTAGTCCTCTTTAATAGGCAGGTCACACTAAATATTCATATTTATCTTATTTTGATGTTTCTTCCTCTCATTTGCTCACTCCATGTCACAATGTGCAACACTTTACAAACATGAAGATGGTGAAACTTTGTCTATTATTTTTTATATGAATATGCTACTAAGGATAAACTATTTTGTTCTAGGCATTTTCGTTAGCATGTTTATACATCAGTAGTCAAAGTTAGAGAAGTACGAATCTAATTCTCTACACACCCGGACACATATATTTTCTGTGCTATGCAAAATAACCGTGTGGCTCAAATAGCATAGTTCAACACTACTAATCTATCTTAAGTTTTGTTGTGTAATTGAATTACATGTGCTTTTATGTTGATTTTATTACCTGAGAGAAAGACATATACAATAGTCCAAATATGTCTAGTATACAAACCAAGCAATATCCGTGAAAACAATTCATGATAATTAAGTTTACGCTTTTTAGTTCCTCGGATTAGAAATAGTATTGGCACACCATACTCGGATACCGAATATGAAACATATCAAGCAGAAATCTGGGTGAGTTAACCCTGCGTGAATCATTAATTCAAAATATTTAATCACGTGACGGACATTCCCTCCGATAGTGTGTCGAATAATCATCTTCAACAATTTTGAAGGTTTGACGCTTTGTGTCTCATTAAGTCGGAATATCCGTTAAGTGGAAGGACATTCACATCTTCGTGAGATGTTGTTACTCAGCCCTGATGGCGGTCAGAGAAAATTGTCATTTATATGTACTTAATAATAATGTACGTAGTGCGACTTATGCCTTGACTTCATTAATTTTAAAATTTTATGACTCCAAAACTTCTGTAGAAGGTTTTGACTGCTTTGGTTAAGTATGATTGTAGTCGAATAAAATTGTCATTTATGTGTACTCAATCGTAAAACAACATATTCCCTCTGTTCGACAACGTTTAAATTTAGTCAAAATCAAACTTTATAAATTTTGATCAGATATATAGGAAAAAATATCAACATCTAAATTATAAAATCCTTATCATTAGAATTATCGTAAATATTATACAAATTTATTTAGGAATTATTGCTACACATTTGGTCAACCCTATATGTTTTATGAGAGTGTTGTTCTGATGGAAGTCGAATAAATTTATTATTTACGTGTACTCAACTATAAAAACATTTTTTTGTAGTTTTCATATTATATAAATATGGTATTATGAATGTTGGTATTTATTGCGACATCTTTGATCAAATGATCTGTTTAATATTTTGTAGATTGTTCATATCTTAAAACCTTCTATCCTTTGCACCACGTTTCACCTTTTTTCTTTCGGAAATCATGTTTCATCCAAGGTAGCAAATCTTGTAACGTTTTTTTTGACATATATACACGTTTTTATAATACACCTATTTATCTTGCAAAGGTACGTGTTAAATGCATGGATAATTAATTAGCTATGGGAGACCACGTCTCCTTTGCCACCACGTTCCATGTAGATTTTTTTCTGCAGCGAAGGTGTTTTTTTTCTTCTTTTGAACGAATTCTAACCAAGGTACGTACCTGGTCTAGTACACAGAAGGTTAAACGTGATTTTGTCTAACAGATATATTTTTTTCTTTTAATTATCTAAGGGAGACCACGTCTCCTTTGCCACCACGTTCCATGTAGATTTTTTTTCTGTAGCGAAGGTTTTTTTTTTTGAACGAATTCTAGCCAAGGTACGTACCTGGTCTAGCACACAAACGTGATTTTGTCTAACAGATACTCCCTCCGTCCCAAAATAACTGTCTTAGATTTATCAAAAAGTAGATGTATCTAGACATGAAACAAGTACAGATACATTCAGTTTTGTACAACTTTGAGACATTTATTTTGGGACGGAGGGAGTATATTTTTTCTTTTAGTACTTATCACGTTCCAGCCAAGGCACCTAGTCTAGTACACGTGCGGTTGGTTAAACGTGATCCTTTAACAACATAAGTCGTGTCAAACTTGTTATGTAACAACTATTTTTTTAAATAATCTCAGCCATATAATTTAGATCTGACCACTAAAATTAATTTAGATGATGTGGATTAACGTGATGCCTCCAATAACTCACTCATTTTGCTTTTAGTATATAATAGATAGATGGCTGTTTTGCAAGGAAAGGGATAGCCGTGTCTTTGGGTTCAGAATCAGCCACGCCTGCTGGAACAGACAGAGGCATAGCTCGATCAGTGGACGCAGCAGGGTTGCTGCATTTCGCTCGCCAAAAAAAAATGTCTGTTGACATTTTCAACAACAAAAATACGAGTGCTAAATAGCATGCTTATTTGAAGCAGTACAGTGTTGCAAGATCAAGGCCTAATTAAGTGCCTAACTAAAGTAACATGTAAACACACAGTATGAGTTCGTTCATTCAGTAATATACAATGCCAGGTACCTTCAATGTGTACATGCATGATGCATGCGTACAGTAGGAGAGACGCGCGCGGCGCTAACATGGTTTCGTCAAAAGAAATGGCAGTTACCGGAAAACCGAATTCAAATCACAACTTCACTATGTATTATATCGGCTGGGAGATCAATTACATGGAGTATTCGATCGTTAATAAAAAAAGGTTGATGGATAGTGATCACTACAAGCAACAATTAGCTGGTCACTGACGGGCCAAAATTTTCATGACTGGTTTTTTAAATCTTTTTTTCATGACTGATTGTTTCGATGTCTATTAGACGCCAGTCCAATTTTTTATCTGATAATGGTCAATATATAAACATCAAGGACACTGACCTCTGCGACAACATGACAAGCACTTTTGCAACTCAGCGATTCCACACCTAAGAGGATGTCCACGACCTATCAGGACGTCCATTCCAGATCCGACGATGGAAGAGAACATTTTACAAATACAACCTCATGCTTCACCAGTTGTAATGCATTGTGTTAATGCATTGTCGAAAATGGCTTGTTAATCCATAAATCCCAAAATCTTGTTAATGCAATAATGCAAAGAAATCTTGTTAATACATAGATCCAAAATTATTAATGCATGATAAAAAACTTTCATCGTTAATGCAAGTTAAGAACAAATGACGAAATCTAATGAGATGTTTCAAGAGGATAAATGTGCAACGTTGGGGGTTGACTGCAAAACCGGTTGCACGAATCTTGATTAAATGAAGGGTGTGGATACGTCGTGGACATTCTCTTAGGTGTGGTTTGCATTTTCGGCGCTTTTCATGTCTGTCAGACGCCGGTCCAATCTATTATTCCCTCTGATCAATATTAATTGTCGCCGAATTGAATTTATCTATGAAGGGGATCGTAGACAGAAAATAAAAAATTTCCTACCGAAGATAACCAGAAACTAGCCAAGATCTATAACTATGCAGATATACTATACAGAGGAGAACGGAGTACATACCCTTGTAGACCGAAAGCGGTTATGTTTCCGCACAAACGTTGTCGATGAAGCCGACCTCAAGTTCGTGTAGAGGAAGTAGACGTAATCCCAGCGCTACCCTAGTAGCGCCTCGCAGTTCCACACACGTACGGTGTAGATGACGACCTCCGGCTCCAGATCCAGCAGAGCAGCGGAAGTGGAAGATTGGATCTAGTAGCACGGCGGTGTGCGTATAGTAGAGAGACTTCCCTCCCCGTACGTAGCTCCAGAAACGGAACCACGCTCAAGCTAGGAGAGAAGAAGAAGGAGATGGGTGAATTTCCAAGGCATGGGGGGTCCCCTATTTAAAGGTGGAGGAGGGAGGCTATTCCCACATGGCCTAGCCGCCGGCCATGGGGTGCGTCGGCCCCTAGGTGGGCCCCATTCGGCCCACCTAGGGCGGCTGGCCCTCCTCTCCCTTTTTTTCATTTTCCCTTTTAGGGTTTTTCCCTAATGGGCCTCTAAGGCCCATTTAGGTTTAATGCCTTTAAAATTCGAAATTAATTAAATAAAATATATATTTAATCACTAATAACATTTATTAATATTAAATACATATTATTTAATTCATTCGGGTTCCGAAACATATTTCGTTGCCTCCGATCAATATCGGACATGTCCCGGAACACTTCCGGAGTCTCCGGTTTCTTTCTCTCTTATATCCAATCTAATTAAAACGTCACCTACCCTTAAGTGTGTTACCCTACGGTTTGGGATCACTCCAGACATGATCGAGACACGTTCTCCGATCAATGACTAACAGCGGGATCTGGATACCCATGATAGTCCCTGTGCGTCCACGAAAGTCTTTTATCGTTTGAACCTTTAGACGTCCAGTCTCATCCTTTTGCCTAGCGATACTTAGATTGTCCGAGCATCGTTCTCCGGTATCACGATTACCGAGCATGATCTCGTTATTGACAAATCTATCTTTACTCGTCTGTGATATTACATCCCCGTGACCTAGTCACATGCTTGCAAACTCATTGATATAATTTCACCGAGTGGGCCCAGAGTATCTATCCTGCTATGTGGATTGGCAAATTCCGCTCTTGATCACTCACCTCCACTGCTTCCTTCGGATACCCGAAAGTGTCACCTTTGTTGTCACGCTATATAAGACATGCCGTTTGATGCAATCAAAGCACTTTCCAGAAGCAGCGATTTGATATGACCTCACAGTCGAATGAATGAACACTACGTTTCTATATCTTTTGGGTATGTCCATCACATCATTCACCTAATGATATGACTCCGTTGTCAACCGACGTAATTATCCATGATCAGGAAACCTTGAGCATATGTTGCCCAACGACTAGTTAAATAGAGGCTACTAGGGACCTGGTTGTTTACATACCACACGTGTATTAATGTTTCCGCGTAATACAGTTATAGCATGGTACAAAAACATATTATGAACAATTGAGATATGACAAATAAAATCACTTTATTAATTGCCTCTAGGGTATATCTCCAACAGTCTCCCACTTGCACTAGAGTACAAATTAATCTAGTTTACAACTTGGTAAAAGCCTAACACCTATAGCAGCTTGGTGTTTCTCATGCTTGTCTCGTGGAAGAGGTTTTGTCAACGGATCTGCAACATTCAGGTCCGTATGTATTTTGCAAATCTTTACATCGCCTTCCTTGACGTACTGTCGTATCACATGGAAGCGTCGGAGAATGTGTTTGGCGGTTGAGTGAGACCTTGGTTCCTTCACGTTGACAATAACACCTGTGCTGTCGTAGTAGAGGTTCACAGGGTCTTGCGCGCTTGGGAACACTCCGAGTTCGATGACGAACTTCCTAAGCCAAACAGCTTCATTTGCAGCATCCGCAGCAGCAATATACTCCGATTCCATTGTAGATTAGGCTACTATGGGTTGCTTCCCACTTCTCCAGCTCACAGCGCCTCCGTTCACCTTAAACACATAACCTATTTGCGATTTCGAGTCATCTGGATCTGTGTAGAAACTTGCATCAACGTAACCTGTTACACCAAGTTCCTCTTCACAGTCCTTGGTATACTTAAGATACTTCGGTATGTTCTTAACAGCTATCCAATGATCCTTGCCAGGATTACTTTGGAATCGACTCGTCAAACTGAGAGCCAATGCTACATCGGGTCGAGTACTTAGCATGGCATACATGATCGATCCTATAGCCGAAGCATATCGATTGCCATCCACATCGGCTTTTTCAAGAGCCGTCACTGGACACAGAGTTGTGCTCAACGTCTTTCCCTTGACAACCGGCAGAAAACCTTTCTTTGCCAAATGCATACTGAACTTCTTCAATATCTTGTCAAGGTAAGTACTTTGACTTAACGCTAATAGGCGCCTTGATCTATCACGATAGATTTTAATGCCTAGCACGTATGCGGCTTCTCCTAAGTCCGTCATCGAAAATTTACTGTTTAAATATTCCTTCACGCTTTTCAGAAGTTCCACACTATCCCCAATTAGTAATATATCATCCACATATAGAACTAGGAATGCAACTGAGCTCCCACTCATTTTCTTATAAATGCAGGTCTCTTTCGCATTTTGGACATATCCAAAACCTTTGATCACTTCATCAAAGCGAAGATTCCAGCTCCGAGATGCTTGCTTCAGTCCATAAATGGAACGCTGAAGTTTGCATACCTTGCCAGCATTTTGTGGATCGACAAAACCCTCCGGTTGTACCATATACAACTCTTCCTCAATGTTTCCATTTAGGAATGCTGTTTTGACATCCATCTGCCATATCTCATAATCATAATATGCAGCTACTGCTAGCAAAACCCGAATAGACTAAAGCATCGCTACCGGTGAAAACGTTTCATCGTAGTAAATTCCATGAATTTGTCGGAAATCTTTTGCGACAAGTCGAGCTTTGTAGATGGTCATGTTACCGTCAGCGTCGGTCTTTTTCTTAAAGATCCATTTATTCTCGACGGCCTTACGCCCTTCGGGAATCTCCATCAAAGTCCATACTTTGTTGTCATACATGAATCCTATTTCAGATTTCATGGCTTCAAGCTATTTCTCGGACTCGGGACCTTCCATCGCCTCTTTGTAACTCGTAGGTTCGTCTTGTTCAATTAACATGACGGTGCAAACAAGATTGCCGTACCACTCAGGAGAGGTACGGGTTCTTCCAGACCTACGAGGTAAAATAGCCTCCTCGACATTTTCTCCCACTCCATCTGTTATGGAGGACGGTTCAGGAACAGCTTCCGTTGCGCCATTCGGAATTTCGAGTTCAGGATCAACTATCTCGTCGAGATCTATTTTCCTCCCACTTACTCATTTAGCGAGAAACTCTTTCTCGAGAAAGGTGTCGTTCTTCACGACAAACGTGTTGTGAATATAAGCAATTTTCCGATTAAATTAATCCAAGTACAAATCATAAGCATGACTTAAACAGTGCTAATGGCGTACTGAAATTCTATGATATAACCATGTACTAGAGAAATAGTAGAAGCATCTACGCAAATCACTAGTACGGCGGACAAGGAAATTATGAAGAGAGGGATACGCATATTATACCCTCCAGTAGGCCAGTTGGCCGTAGCACCAGCGGCGTTGGTAGCCTCTTGAGAGGCAGCGGCGGCAGCAGCAGCAGTGGCGTCCTCGGTGTTCATGATGATGACGAAGTCAACGCAGAGGAAGTTGATGCAGACGAACGTAGGCGAGCAGTCGCGTAGGAGACGCTCCCCAAAAACCTAATCGCCCCTCTCCCGTACAAGATTTCGAGAGGCGGGGTTTCGGAGGCCTACTCTCCCGTCAGCCGTGTACGCTGTGCACGGGATGGGATCACCGGAGGCAGCAACAGTGAGAGAAACGACAGTGGCGATGCGTGGAGCAGATGCGATCTGTTGTGTCTGCTGGAGAGGAGCGACCTCTCTTATGTAGGCACACACGCAGGCGGGAGGCCAACGGAAACGCACGCAATTAAGGGAGAATTAAGAGACTAGAAACGAACGTACTTAAGAGCACTTAAGACAAAACGTTTCAGCTCACATTCATTCTCCATTAATGCCATTAGGCCAAAACGTTTCCGTTGCCGCTCACAGTTTTCCTGCGTGATAAAAAGATAAGATCGGCTCGGCGAGATTCCCGCAACCCGCGGCGCGACGCGCCGTGTCGTGACGAGGCAAGGCGTGGCGTGGCGAGGCGAGGCGGGCGGCGGAGAAGGAGGAGCGCGCGTGTGGAGCACCTCCCTTCTCTTCACCACCAACACCTCATACCTGTGGGAGAAGAGCTCATCTTATAAGTTGGTGTACATCTCTCTCAACTAGTCATGTGGGACTAAACATTCACCACTTACCATGACAGCATGGGCCTTTAGGGATTTTTCTGAAATTGTTAGATGGGCCTAAAACCCACCCTATATTTTCAACAAAACGTTTTGCCCTCGGCTTGATTGTAGAAGGTATATCCTATGGTTTCCCGCGGATATCCTAAAAAGACGACCTTCTCCGATTTCGGTTCGAGTTTGTCGGGCTGTAGTTTCTTAACGTACGCCTCACAACCCCAAACCTTCAGAAACGACAACTTAGGTTTCTTGCCATGCCATATCTCATACGGTGTCGTTGCTACGGATTTGGATGGAGCCCTATTTAAAATGAATGCGGCTGTTTCTAACGCATATCCCCAAAACGATACGGGCAAGTCGGTAAGAGACATCATAGACGCACGCTATCTAATAAAGTACGATTACGTCGCTCGGACACCATTGCGTTGTGGTGTCCCGGCAGGCGTAAGCTGTGGCACAATTCCACAGGCCTTTAGATGTGTGCCAAACTCAAAACTCAAATATTCGCCACCACGATTGGATCGAAGGTGCTTGATTTTCTTGTTGAGTTGATTTTCAACCTCACTCTGAAATTCTTTGAACTTTTCAAACGTTTCAGACTTGTGTTTCATTAAATAGATATACCCGTATCTACTCAAATCATCAGTGAAGGTTACAAAATAACGATAACCATTGCGTGTCGACACGCTCATTGGACCGCACACATCTGTATGTATAACTCCCAATAAGTCCGACGCCCGTTCCATAAATCCGTTGAACGGTGTCTTGGTCATTTTGCCCATAAGACATGGTTCGCAAGTGTCAAGAGATCCAAAATCTAGTGACTCCAAAAGTCCATCAGAATGGAGTTTCTTCATGCGTTTTATACCAATATGACCGAGACGGCAATGCCACATATACATGGCGGTATCATTACTAAGTCTAATCCTCTTGGCATCTACGTTATGGATGTGAGTACTACTATCGAGATTCAACAAGAATAAACCATTACTCTCAGGAGCATTAACATAAAAGATATCATTCATCGAAATAGCACAACCATTTGATACTGAATTGAACGAATATCCATCTTGCAACAAGCAAGATCCACTGATAATGTTTACACTCAAAGCCGGTACAAAATAACATTTATTTAAAACCAAAACTAATCCCGATGGTAGATGTAGAGGGAGCGTGCCGACGGCCACCACGTCAACTTTTGATCCATTGCCGACGCGCATCGTCACCTCGTCCTTCGCCAGGCGGTTTATTCCGCAACTCCACCTGAGAGTTACAAATATGAGCAACAGAACCGGTATCAAATACCCATGCATTACTCCGAGCGCTAGTAAGGTAAACATCTATAACATGTATATCAAATATACCTTTCTCTCTTCCGACAATCTTGCCGGCCTTCTTGTCTTCCAGGTACTTGGGGCAGTTGCGCTTCCAGTGACCATCTCCCTTGCAGTAGAAGCATTCCACGCCAGGTTTGGGACCAGGTTTGTTAGCCTTGGATTTGGCAACATGTTTGCCATCCTTCTTGGGCTTCCAGTTCTTCCTTCCCTTGCCGCCAGATTTCTTAAAATCGACGGTCTTGTTGACCATCAACAGCGTGTGCTCCTTCTTGATTTCCACCTCAGCAGTCTTGAGCATCACGAACACCTCAGACAGGGACTTAGCCATGCCCTGCATGTTATAGTTCATGACGAAGCCTTTGAAGCTAGGAGGCAACGATTGCAGCACCCTATCAATCGCCAGCTCATCAGGAATCTTGCATTCCAGAGCGTTCAGGCGTTGAACGTAGCCAGACATTTTGACCACGTGCTCGCTCACACTGCTATGCTCTTCCATCTTGGCTGAGAAGAAGAGCTCAGAAGCTTCATACCTCTCAGCCTTGGCCTGCGGCGCAAAGACAACTTTGAGATCAGTAATTATCTCAAAAGCACTCATCTTCTCAAAGCGCTTTTGCAGGTCGGCTTCCATGGCGTAGAGCATGCCACTCTGGACAAAGGAGGAATCGTCCATCTTGGACGCATAGACTTTCTTTCGTCCTCAGAAGCATCGTCTGTGGGCTTGTCACCTATGGCGGCCTCAATGACGTAGGCCACCTTGTGGGGAGTGAGGAGGATCCTCAGGTTGCGGAACCAGACATGAAGTTCGACCCATTGGTCTTAAGCTTTTCTTTCTCAAGGAACAGGCCTAGGTTAAAGGTGGGGCGAGACATCTACAATGGAATTTGCAAAAACATAAGACTTTGTTCATAATAAAATATGGGTTCAAGTTTTAGTAAAATAAAACTACCAGAACTCCCACTCAAAACGAACATCCCTCGCATCGTTTTAGTGATTACACGATCCTAATTCATTACACTACCCCGATCGTCACGGCCGATAGCATAACTTCAAAAGTGGACATCACTATGTCGATCACAACAACTATGTGACTCGTGCTTAACCTTTCGGTCATGTGTTCCGAGGCCATGTCTGTACATGCTAGGCTCGCCAAAATTAACCTATAGTGTATTGCTTGTGCAACGTGGCTTACACCCACGTTATGCGAACGCAGATACGTCTGACACCCGATCGTCACGGCCTGCCTCGTATCGGAGAACTTTCGGTGGTGCACGCTAAAGGGAGAACACTATTTGGTATTTTAGGAGGGATCATCTTATATTACTACCGCCGTGTAACTAATATATAAACATATAATATACACAATATAAGATGCACTCATAACATAACATCAAAATGAAATGTAATGCGACATGATATGGTCTTGCGCCGATGGTCTCCTTCGCGCCCACAGTTTATAAACAATTTACTAAACTTACCTTGACCATATCACATTGCCCCTGCAAAATAAAGTTAGACGCTTTCTACTTTATCTTTTGCATATTTTACGTGGCTGCTAGGGCTTTCGTAAAAGAACCGTTTCTTACCTACGAACAACCACAACAGCGATTAAATAATTGTCTCTATTACACCCCTTTCAGGGCCCTCCATTGTAAATGCAATATCAACTATTGTAGAGATACAGACACCCGCCAGCCACATATACGGTACAAGCTGTATGTCAAGTGTGGAACCAGTCTCGCGTAAGAGTACGCGTAAAGTCGGTCCGGGCCGCTTCATCGAACAATGTCGTGATATAAACAAGTACACGAGAGGGTAACAAATATAGAATCGATGCCCACATTCAACATGTGTTCTAAAAACCGTATAGATATATCTACGCATAGATCGGCTCTGATACCACTGAAGGGGATCGTAGACAGAAAACAAAAAATTTCCTACGACGATAACCAGAAACTAGCCAAGATCTATAACTATGCAGATATACTATACGGAGGAGAATGGAGTACATACCCTTGTAGACCGAAAGCGGGATTACGTTCCCGCACAAACGTTGTCGATGAAGCCGACGAAGCCGACCTCAAGGTCGTGTAGAGGAAGTAGACGTACTCCCAGCGCTACCCGAGTAGCGCCTTGCAGTTCCACACACATACGGTGTAGATGACGACCTCCGGGCTCCAGATCCAGCAGAGCAGCGGAAGTGGAAGATTGGATCTAGCAGCACGGCGGTGTGCGTATAGGAGAGAGACTTCCCTCCCCATACGCAGCTCCAGAAACGGAACCACGCTCAAGGTAGGAGAGAAGAAGAAAGAGATGGGTGAATTTCCAAGGCATGGGGGTCCCCTATTTAAAGGTGGAGGAGGGAGGCCACACCCATCGGCTATGCCATGTGGGACTATTCCCACATGGCCACCGCCGGCCATGGGTGCGCCGGCCCCTAGGTGGGCCCCATTCGGCCCACCTAGGGTGGCTGGCCCTCCTCTCCCTTTTTTTCATTTTCCCTTTTGGGGTTTTTCCCTAATGGGCCTCTAAGGCCCATTTAGGTTTAATGCCTTTAAAAATTCGAAATTAATTAAATAAAAATATATTTAATCACTAATAACATTTATTAATATTAAATACATATTATTTAATTCATTCGGGCTCCGAAACATATTTCGTTGCCTCCGATCAATATCGGACATGTCCCGGAACACTTCCGGAGTCTCCGGTTTCTTTCTCTCTTATATCCAATCTAATTAAAACGTCACCTACCCTTAAGTGTGTTACCCTACGGTTCGGGATCACTCCAGACATGATCGAGACACGTTCTCCGATCAATGACTAACAGCGGGATCTGGATACCCATGATAGTCCCTGTGCGTCCACGAAAGTCTTTTATCGTTTGAACCTTTAGACGTCTAGTCTCATCCTTTTTCCTAGCGATACTTAGATTGTCCGAGCATCGTTCTCCGGTATCACGATTACCGAGCATGATCTCGTTATTGACAAATCTATCTTTACTCGTCTGTGATATTATCCCCGTGACCTAGTCACATGCTTGCAAGCTCATTGATGTAATTTCACCGAGTGGGCCCAGAGTATCTATCCT
Source organism: Poa pratensis (assembly GCA_947311845.1). Classification (NCBI taxonomy): domain Eukaryota; kingdom Viridiplantae; phylum Streptophyta; class Magnoliopsida; order Poales; family Poaceae; genus Poa; species Poa pratensis. The sequence goes on along the minus strand of CAMZMU010000083.1, from coordinate 36,189,499 downwards.
GCTATGTGGATTGGCAAATCCCGCTCTTGATCACTCGCCTCCATTGCTTCCTTCGGATACCCGAAAGTGTCACCTTTATTGTCACGCTATATAAGACATGCCGTTTGATGCAATCAAAGCACCTTCCAAAAGCAGCGATTTGATATGACCTCACAGTCGAAGGAATGAGTACTACATTTCTATATCTTTTGGGTATGTCCATCACGTCATTCACCTAATGACATGACTCCGTTGTCAACCGACGTAATTATCCATGATCTGGAAACTTGATCATCTGTTGCCCAACGGACTAGTTAAATAGAGGCTACTAGGGACCTGGTTGTTTACATATCACACGTGTATTAATGTTTCCGCGTAATACAGTTATAGCATGGTACAAAAACATATTATGAACAATTGAGATATGACAAATAAAATCACTTTATTAATTACCTCTAGGGCATATCTCCAACAATCTATACATGTTTTATTACTAGATACATCCAATTCAATGATATAATACATTTGATATGGGGGAGTCAATGATAATACATTTGGGGGAGACATCGCAAACGGTGGGATAACATGTCTGGCCTGAAACATGATGAAATGCAGTTCAACATTGGCCATGAACTATGATATTGTCCATATTGTATTGAAAAAATCTAAAGTTATATAACCTAAGTTGTACAGAAGTTTTGAATTTTAGTTTTTTTGCTTCTTCCGTGGTTTCCACAAAATGTTGAAGAGCTTGTGGACGTGCACGGTGGATTATATAATTTGTCAGCCTACAATAATTCACCAAAGAATGTGGACATGATAATCTCGAAATGCAAAACCAATATCAAAGGTCGGGCTAGGATTCAAATAAAATTGTTCTAGTAAGCTCAAAATTTAATACAGACAATTCCATATTTCAAAGCTCAACTTTAAGCACATATATAGTTAGACATATGTGGTTGTACATTTTGTGGAAACTAGACCTTAGAAAACCCGACATGCAAAATCTAGGCTCGAGCTCGACCCGAATGAAAAAAAGAGCAATTTCAAGCCGGTCCAGATCATGCCTCTGTGTAAACCGACTGATTTCCCAAGACCGAATCTGGCCCGAAATACAGAAAGGACCAAAATTTCAGGACCCAGCTTTGTCGTCAGACTGGGATGCCCATGCCAAGGCATACACATAGGTTTCAAGTGAGATTTCCTAGATTTAGGTGGGATGCAAATGCGTTGCAGCTGAAATTTCCCAGTTACACAAAGATTTTACCTGAGATTTTCCCGGTTGTAGGTGAGTTGCAGCCGCAAATTTCCTAGTTTCACATGTGCTACAAATAGGTTGTAACTGGGATTACACATGGATTGCACATGAGTTGCAACTGGAATTTGATAAGATCATCTGATGATAATTAATTTAATCCTCAATTGATTGAGAATTAGTTACTCCCTAACTATATATGTGCTTAATCCACACAATGTAGAATTAGTAGAAGGATATGAGAATGAAGTAGAGAAAGTTGGAGGAGTTCTTGAGCAGGGAATAGGTTGGCGGTTTTTTTTGCAATGAGTAAGCGTTGTAGCACGGATCTCAAAGAGTGAATGTACGCCCAAGATAAGCCCTGGACGTTTACGTATGTGTGGATTTTTTTTTTAATTGATTTGCAACTTGTGTGCAACTGGAGCAAATCTCAGTTGCAACTAACAGGTCACACAAATCACAATGTAAATCTAACGGTTCTAAAGTTGAATAAGCTCTAACTTAATTCTTATTCGGATGAAAATTAGCAAAAACCCATATACTTAAGGGTTTGAAATTACTTCTTTCCGACAAAAACACAATTTAACTGAAGGAGCTGACCAAACACACCTGGTGAAGTAGCGAGCATGAGGAAAGAACAGACAGAGTGGAGACTTCTGACTCCTGGGCTCCACTGTTCCCTTTATTTAAAAAATCAAAAATCATATTTACAAGTTAAAAAAAAATGTGAAAACAAATCTGGATGCTGTCAACTATGTATCCTAGACAAACGTGTAAAATCTCAATTTGAAATACTTTGTATTTTGAGCTACACAAAAATGACAAATATACAAATATGAATATATTGAACAATGTACATTATCAAATGTCTAAAATTTGTCATTTTTTGTATAGCCCATAATACAATGAATTTGCGTTGTGATTTTGCAGGCTTATAGGATACAACACCCTGATTCTTTTTCAGATTTTTTCGAACCTCATAAATATTTTTTATTGTTTTTAAAACAAAGGGATCAGTGAAGCTCGAGAGGCAAAATGACTTTCCGAGACAGATCCCTCTACAATCTCCGGGCAAAATAAGACAAGGAAAGGAATCACTTTCTTGCCACAAATATCTAGACTTGCCGGGAACAGTCTCTGGTTTGTATCTTCCCAGAAAAGAAAGAAAGAAAAAAAAAAGTCAAGTGGCCTACCGCGCAAGCCTCCCTCCGCGTCGCTCTCCGCAGTAGTAGCTGCCACCGGCACTGGCAAGATATGGCGAATTAAAGCTGCAGACCACAATTAATCAGTAGATTAATGTCCGTAATCACACCTAAATCTGCTGTGTGTGATGAGAGATGATTAATGAAACCGAGTGAAGAGTTCCTTCCTAGGCAAGGCTTTGTGGACTTGGCCCCTCCCAAGCCATGGAAAAGGTCCTTGGAAGCATTATAAAAGTTGGCCTCTCGCTCTCCTCATCCCCTTTCTATCACATCTTCACACCTAGCCTTCTTTCTTGTGCACCCCAGCAAGCAAGCAAGCTTCATCTTCGTCTTCCTTCCGATCGAGAGAGCAAGCTAGCATGGGGGAGAGCATGGCAGCAAAGTCATCATCGGAGCAAGGCGGCGACGGTGGCGGCCTCTCGCTGCCTCCGGGGTTTAGGTTCCACCCGACCGACGAGGAGATCATCACGAGCTACCTCCTGCGCAAGTTCCTCAACCCTAGCTTCGTCTCCTGCGCCGTCGGCGAGGTCGACCTCAACAGCTGCGAGCCACGAGAACTCCCAAGTAATTACTTCATTTACTCCATCTTCATCTTCTTCTTCTTCATGTTTAGTTCGTTGAACATCTTGCTGATGATAAATCATATCTGTTGAATTAATCTGAAAAGGCTTGGCGACGATGGGGGAGAAAGAATGGTACTTTTTCGTGCACAAGGACCTCAAGTACCCCACGGGGACGCGCGCCAACCGCGCCACCAAGGAGGGCTACTGGAAGGCCACCGGCAAAGACAGGGAGATCTTCAAGCCTCGCGGCGGCGCCGGCGCCGGTGAGCTGGTGGGGATGAAAAAGACGCTCGTTTTCTACACGGGCAGGGCGCCTCGGGGCACCAAGTCCGACTGGGTCATGCACGAGTTCCGCCTCGACGGCAAATCCAGGGACCAAACCATGAACAATCCCAAGGTATCTACGGTTCTACACTCATTTGATTATGAACAATCTTAATTAGGTATGAATTAATTACTTCTGAATATGAATTCGGAGCGTGAATTGATTCGATTATTATGTGCTTGTTCCACGGCACCAGGACGAATGGGTCGTCTGCAAGGTGTTCAACAAGAAAGGGGAGGCCAAGACGGCGGCCAAGACCGCCTCCGCCGACGACGCCGAGTGTTCCTACTCCGCCGTGACGACTCCGAACGCTAGCTCGGTCGTGGACGGAGGCGAGGGCGCCGGAGACTTTATCGACTCCATGTTCACGATCGACCCGCTCTACTTCCCCAACTCCGACGAGTACACAAGCAACCAGCTGCCGGCCAAGGCGACTACCAACAGCAACACCAACACCAACTCAGCCGCGCCGCCGTACAACGCGGACTACTACTATTCTGTTCCTACTACAGCTGGAACCTTCAACGCCATGCCTAACTACAGCTTGACCAACGAGCCAAGCAACATGCAGATGCAGGCGTTGGCCGCCGAGACCATGCCCAGCTTAGTCCCGGCAATAAGAGGTGACAGCGATGTAGGCTCCTCTTGGCAGCACATGCTTAATACGGCGCCGCATGGAATGGGAAGAAGAAGCCATGACCAACAGGCGATCATGGCGAGAGCCCTAGGAGGGGTCATGGGCTCCCCGAACTTCGGTGCGCCGGCAACGGGCCTGCCTAGTGCCGGTGTTCTGCCACAGCATCAGAAGCTTGAGAGCTACGACGATGGTGAATTTCCATATGGGAATTATGCTGCTGCCACCATGAATGGACACCACGCTTCTGCTATGAATTTTGGTGCTCGGCCCTACTGATACAGATCGAGTGTGCACTGATTTTAGTTGTGTGGCAATTTTGTTGGTTGCTTCATTAGATTGCTGATTATATGGAGAGAGAGTGGGAGACATATTGTTCATTTACTTTTAGGATTTTGTAAAAAAGGACATACCGTTTGTTGTTAGTTAATTGTGTTTCTTATTTAGCTAAGTTTGTCTTGTTACTCATAATGGATGGCAGATATACAATTTTAGTTGTGCTAATTCTCAGTTGCCTGATTTTCTTGGCAACTCTTAGTCATCTCAATTGCATTAAACTCAGCTTAAAACAGCAGTTTTATGAATATTCTTGTTCAAGGTCCTACTATATGAACTTATAAAGTGTCTTAAAGACGAGATAGATGCATGGTTCGATGTCAATCTATCCTAATAAGACATAAAACTATGATGGAGAGTACGAAAATGCCAAAATTTATGAATGTACAATGGGAATGACTAATTCTCACTCGACTTAGAAATACATATGGTTATTTCCCCCCAAAAAAAGTATAATTATTTCTCAAACGACGATATTATTCATAGTCATCCGATAAAACTTTCATATATATATTCGCAATTATTTACTTGCACGGATCTCAATAATCAAATCAGATGGCTCTTAGCATTGATTTGGGTGGCATTTGTAGCAAGTAGTGTAGTTTTGCAATTTTCTTTTTTTAGGGTTTGGATGGCATTTCTAGATATGATGGCTATTGATGTTAACTATTATAAGAACTTCTTGGTGTGTACAACATACAAGAGCTGTCATTGTTGAATCTTGATTGTGCCGGTCGTGTCCTTGTTTTCGCTTCTCGTCCAAATTAACAAATTCCGATCTGTACTTGCTACAAATAGAAATATGTAACCAAGCTAGCTAGTGTACGTTCTGATGAGCAGAAAGCAAAGACGAGAGTATAGTACTAAGCGCAAAATTAAAAACGAAGGTAGTGCTCTGACATGGTCTAATCTTTCTCCCTTTTTTGACAGTAAAACAGGTCCTAATCTTACATGTATAGAGACAGCCGAATCGTATTGGTGCAAATTTTAGAAGAGATTCGATCGGTTACGGGTTGGGGTCACCAAGAGACGGAGTCTAATCTTCTACTATATGTATATAGATGTATAAAGACAACTGGGTCATACTTAAACAGTGTCATATTGTTTTTTCAGTTACAATGACTTTTGGTCTGTTAACAATCAAGCAATTAACTAATGCAACCGAGCTAGTTTGTATTCTTGGCGCACAAGTTAGGATTCAGGAGCGGCCTCGACGTCAATCAGCGTTGTACAGGTTGGTGCAAGCTGGAGCGTTCGTCAGCAGAAAAGCACGTGCAGCCAGGCATGTATTACATGTTGGACGGCGCGTGCATGCACGTGGGGACGATATGTGTATGACAGCTCCATCAAGGGAGGTGGTTAACTTAATCTACTGCAAGAGATAATTGATTAACCATACACACAAGAAGCTACTTAGCTAGCTAGTGAGCTTTTAACTCAAAATCCGGGAAGGTAAAGTGATCAGTTACCGGTGATATCCAGCAAGATTCCTGGCGAGAAAAGAAATTTTAATATATAGCCGGCAAGATAAGATAGTAACTGAAAGATGTCGACGTTCCCCGTGGCATCCAGCTCGCATCGCATGCATATACAGTGCAACGTGATCTATGAAAAAGAAATAGAAAGGAATCGCATTTTGGGCATCTTTTCTGCATCAAAAGCCGGTGCAAGTTTCCCGTATTTTCTGATCCGAAATCAAACAGTTTATCGCCCTTTTCTCACATGCCACATACGCTCCTAGTGGTAATTTACCCTCTAGCTAGTGCCGGTGACAGCAAATAATATCTGCTGAAATCTGTGGCCACTTCCAATTCTACGCGTCCTCCCAAGATCTTGCTACGTAAGCCGCTTTCATTTCAGAAAGAAAAATGCGGCAAGACTGTCAAAGACCTTTCTTCCAAGTTATGTTCTGCAGGGGCAGATCTTGTGGCATGGCTCCCACGAGACCAACACGGACTGACTTGGCAACCTATGTATGGCCCAACCAACCTGTCGCACGTCACCTGTACAGAGTATTCGAGCAACTCTCATTCGCACACGTCAGTCTCAGTGGATAGATATTATAGTACTATCATCGTCATGGGATATACATATACTGGCGTGTACCTGACTATGAGGATTTATCGGTCAAGACAAATCGCTGCATCATCACCGCAAGCACACCAAGGAATCGCACAACGCTAAAGCAATTATATGCTTGCGAAATTTCTGTTGCGTTTCCTCCTCGCATTATGTAACGGAAAGGACAAAACGGAACAATCGTACACTAAAGATATGCCACATTTTTCTACCGACTTGACTGCTAAGCCAAGATAAGACAAGACCCAGCAGCATAAAGGACATAAAACTATGTGTCGTGTAATTAGTCCATGGTTTTAAATGAAGCAACCAGAGCAATCACTACTAAACCGATCTCAATCATGTAATCACCTGCGCAGTAAGTCTACCCTGACAGTTACACATCCTCACCGGTGCAAGCTAGAAAAGGAACGATGCTCCAAAAGTGGCCTTGTGTCCCAATCAGACAATAAAAAATAATAATTTTACTCAAGTAACGAACAGTAATAAACAAGATTTTATTAGATGGACAGTGCCATCAACTTATTGGCTACCACAGTTCCAGGCTATTCACAGAGAAAACTGGTAGCAGGTCTGATACTACAACACAAGCCTTGCGCATCTAGCAGTTTGCAACGGCTCAGAAGTCCGTGGATATGGAATGCAATATTACAACAAAAAAAATCGGTTACTAAGCAGAAGTTTTGACTCTGTAAAAATACACAATGCACCTTTGAATGGGAAGCTAACTATATCCACAGTGCAAAACCAAGGAACACCATATCTGATCTGCTTTGAAATCAGATCAAGATTTAATCCTGGGCAGCCTCAAACCTTGACGGAGTATCAATCCCCATCATGCAGCAGAGTCCTGATATCAGGATGATAAGCAGCACTAATCCCTGCAGGTTAAACAAGTGTGAGGAAACAATGCAAAGGTACAAACAGCCGTGATGTACAAACAGGCGGTTTAGGAGAAGAGGAGAGGACAATCTTAAAAGCAGCAGGGCAATAAACAGGCTGAAGACTCATGCCAACGAACTGGAAAAGGTTACAGACAACAAAATAGTCTAAGTAACAACTTACCACAAAAACTCCTTCCAGGAGAGTTGATTTTAGTTGGCACTCTCCATCACATGTCTCTAGGACAGGTTTAGTTGTGTTGGTCTTCTCCGCAAGATACCTGGCAAATGGCAGTTCTGAAGTGTTCTCCAACAAACCATAGGGTTGAGAAGCATACAGAACCGAATATTTAGCCCCAGACTTGTTAAGCACATAAACCACCTCCGAAAGCAACTCCCCTGAAGGAAGCAGAACACATGTTAAATTTGCTCAACTGAAGGTGAAGGACCCAACCCAAGTTTACTTAAACCAACCTTCTGATTTCGCACTGTCCTTGAAACCGCCACTACAGAAGACGATTAGCTCAGTCTGTCCAGTCGGGTTGTTTCCCATCTGTGACTTCACCAAGTCCTGGAATGTATATGATGTCAATACATAGTGAATATACAATTAATATCAAAATACTCCCTCTGTTCACTATTATAAGACCTTTTAGATATTTCAATGTTGACTACATACGCGGATCAAAATGAGTGAATCTACACACTAAATGCGTCTAGATACATGCATTTTCGTAAAAAGCTAAAAGGTCTTATAATAGTGAACGGAGGGAGTAAGCTCTATTGTACAAAAATAACTTACTTGAATGGAGTCCATGTTTGAATGTTTCTTCATACTCTCGCTGCTTGTAGCGCACGTGTCAGTGTATGTGATGTGATTTCCTTGGGAAGCATCCTCACAACTCTCAGTAAATCCGGAGAGCAATGAGTTCTCTAATGCTTCGTCGTCTGATATGGCAACATAAGGGAATGCCATGGAAAGCTCGGAGCTTGAGAAGGATAGCTGGTAAAGGGCATATATATTAGAGGCATTGAAAGTATTTATGCTCACCTATATGACAACTAAGAAAAAGCAGAGGAAACTAAATACGATAACTGAGGGAAAGGGTTGAACAAGAATGACTGACTACCTTCAGTGTGTCCGCTAAAGCTGGATCGACTTGTTTATCTTTCGAGATGTCTGATGATTGTAGCTGAAGAAGCAACGTTAGTCATTTCTCAGTGTTAGATTGAAGCAACAAAAACAAAGATAGCACCTTCAATGAGAAATATTCAAGACAGTGGAATAATTTTTTCCATGCAGATTGAAGCATGTGGAGTTTTAGAAATTTAACGGACTCTGAATTGACCAATAACAACTACTTCCTCCATTCTGAAGTAAATGAAGTTCTAGGTTTGTCTTTAGTCAAACTTCTCCAAGTTTGAACAATTCTCTAGAAAATGTGCTAATATCTACAACCTGAAATCTATATAGTACGAAAATATATTTTTTATGACGAATCTAATGAAACTAAAAAAATATGTTGGTATATTTTTCTATAAACTCGGTTAGATTTAATGTAGCTTTACTTTTTTTAGAGAGAGAAAAGTAGTTTGACTTAGGACAATCCAAGAACTTCAATTATTTTGGAACGGAGGAAGTAGCCAATATATCATGACGAGAAGCTATTTCAGCAAGAAAAATATCTATGAGATAGCTTGCATAAAGTGTGGATTTAGTGCAACCAGTGAATACCCAAAAGATGATGAGACTAATTGATAAACAATATCAAATGTCAAATAAGTACCTTTGATCCAAGAAAAAGAACTGCAACATCAACATTCTTTTGAGGACCATTCTTTGAACACTGACAACAAAACAAAAACATTAAAAAAAATGTTTGAAGTTCTGCACGACAAGGACCCGTATTATAATACAAATGGATGTCAACTTAAATCCTGGAGGGGTACGCACCACCAAGTTTGACCAGCCACCTTCCTCAAGAACAGATTTAGCTAAGCTCTTCGGGGAGATTGTCTCATAGTGGACTACTTCTTTAGCCTCACTGGAACTGAGTCTGGAAATAAAGGTAATGTTATGTAAACTACTATGACTGGAAGCTCGACATGTATAAAAAATGAACGCATAAAATTGTACTCCCTCCGTTCCAAAATAGATGACTTTCTTTTGTCTACATACGGATGTATGTAGACATTTTTTAGTGTGTACATACATTCATATGTAGATATATGGAGGTCAAGTAATTTAGAACGGAGGGAGTACTTCGTTATCAAGTAACGGAATGTATAATCAGCCACTAAATGAACAGAGTAACTTTGAAACGATCAACAAGTAATAAGTAGATGTGTATGAGACGCATATGCATTGTCTACACTAAGAACAACACAGAGTAACATGTGACCTAGGTAGTGGGTAGTGTCTAGGATGCATTAGACCAATGATGCAATATTTTAAGGTAAGGATGTGGGCATACGACTGAGGAAAAGGCCGTTGTTCTATCAAATGGGACTCAGGGCTTCGAGTTTCTTCACAATTAGAGGCCAGAGACGTTCGTTCCACAAGAAACGGATAAAAAAGGAACTACATGTTTGTAGTTCAGCTATCAGGCAGACAATGCCGTTGGACATAAGACATAGTGTTGCACAATGTACACTATACAACATGTCAAAATCAAAAGTGCAAACTTTCCCTAAGGCCTCGATTCGTTGGTCGTTTATTAGCCATATACAGAGGTATATTTTACGGACCTGCTGACCCCCTCCTAAAATTCCGGCAGCGCGGTGGAAAGTTTTCCAGCTCCGAAAATTTAAACTACAATCCAAGCGGGGCCTAAGTCTTAACAGATGCTCAGCTTCTACTCTCCTAATATCAACAGAGCTAGGGAGAGGGCATGCATACAAGTTGAACAATAATTCCAAACTGCACAAGTGCCCTCATGCCAACAACAGATTCGAATGTGTTGGTCCTTCATCCGGGGCTAATACTTATAGATCGCTATTCTTAGTAGTCTTCATGAATAAATTCAAAATGTGTGGCGTCCTACGTACAGTGGGTTCATCATCAATCTGAATCTGTTAATGTTTGTACTAAGTCAAGATGTAGAGATCGATTTTTCCATGATTCTCCTTTTGTGCTAATGACGCAGGGGAATTCCAGTCTATGATTGCCGTGAATCATGTCATTATGTCAACACTAATTAGCACAAGTTCCATCATGCCAACAACAAACTTGTATGCATGTCTACTCTCCTAGAGCGGGCATGCATACAAGTTGAACAATCATTCTAACTGCACAAGTTCCATCATGCCAACAACAAACTCGGCTCTGTTGTCCCTTCATCCAGCCACCCTACAATCTGAATCTTCCACAAGCATGAGCTAAGCCAAGATATAGAGATTGATTTTTCTACAAGTTTTTGTACGACTGGAGAGCAATGCAGCTGATACAGATCTATCAATGAAATGTGATATTCCACAACAAGCTAGATTCAATACTCTGAGCTGACTATCCTATGCACTGAACGAACTTATAGGCTTATGTCGATTTCATGTGGGAATAGAGGGAAGATACAACATGCGCACTGTTCTCAGGGAAGAAAAGGGCAGTAATACATGTGTCCACCAACTTGCAACAGATTCAGAGCAAAGAGGAATTCCAGTCTATGATTCCCCCAGCTTTACCAACACGCATCACATCTAACGCAGGGGATCACAGGATACGGGCTCAGCAGAGATGCGCTTGGGCTACTTTACCCGTAGTTCTTGGGCGCCCAGAGGAAAGCCGGCGCCGTCACCGGGGAGGCCGCGGCCACCTGAGCAGCGGCGACCAGCATCACCGCCACAGCCACCCAGATCGCCGCCATCTGGTTGGATCGAATCCGATCGATCCCCCGAAGAAAAATCAGAAAAACAAATGAGGAAATTTGCTGGCGAAAATCGATCTGGGCTATTTTGCGCAGAGATCGTGGAGAGATCTTACCTTTGGGAGAATTTGGCAGCTCCGATTGGGGATGTATTGGTTTGGCTCGCCCGCTTTCCGATACCGATCTCTGATGGTCGCCGCGGCCGTGAAATGGTGATGGGTGGCTAATCGTGGAAGAGGGGCCAGGTCGTGTGAGTTGCTACCACGCCTGCTCCGGAGGCTGACGTGTGGGGTCCGGCCATTACAGGCAGAGTTTGTACTCGTATACGTGTCCGACTATTTTTTTTTTCTTTTCAGATGGTATGGCGTTGGCGAATATCTGGTGCTATTAGTGTTTTTTCTCGAAGGAAAATCGTATTTTGAACACTAGCAAAATGGCTGAGACACCCTCACCTTCACAAACTTTTCCGGAGCAACTCTACAAAGTAAAAGCTTCTCGTCAACCTAGTCGTCTAGGGTGTCTCGAAAATTCAATAGTTTGAAAGCAAAGCAATAAACTCATGAGATAATCAAATTTAGCTTGGTGAAATTATAGATTTAGGTTTCGTTTTTCTTGTGAGTCAAAACTTGAAAGACTGGTCAGGGGAATGAGAGATCTCGATCTTTTAAAGGCCAACAATGATAGGTTGAAGAGAGTGTAGCAACCTTATATCATTTTGGAGAAGAATAACTCTTTTATGTAGACCCCCCTTTTTCGCTTGTTTTGTTGTCTAAGACTTGATTGGACCTTCCGGGGTGAGATCCAGGCGTCTGGTGATTTGAATTCACTGACTTTGTAAAAGGCAAAGTCAGGTGACCTTGAGCCACTGACACGTAGGGACCACCATGTGTGGGGTCCACACGTGAGGGACTCAAAGTCAGCTATGGCAAAGTCTGCTAATCTCAATCCGGCATCTGGGGGATCCAGAGTCCATTGAGTTTCCTAAACTCGCCCCTAACTTAAGCCTGGACCATCTAGGCGAGCATCCGAAACAAATCTAGAGATTTTAGTCTTTTCCTCATAAGAAATATGTGTGAAATAATATAAATGGATACTTGATTGGTACAAATGCCCAAAGTGCAAACGTCCTTCTGATGTCAAACATTAACACAAAAGAATCGGTGGTACATCTCAATATTTCATGTTCAGGCACCAAGTTTCACGGAAAAAAGATATTTTTTGTAGATTGTACAAAAAAGATAAATTTGGATGCTACAAAATGACTTTTAATGAGACATTTTTGTCTGTTTAACACAGGCCCCAAAAAATGTATTTTTTCGTGAAACTTTCTGTATGAACATATAATGTCGGGATGTATACTCACATTTTCTTTTAATTTTTTTGACATTTTGACAAAAAAAATTAACAGTGAGAGCACATGCTCATTTGACCCATATTGATTTCACGTAAAATAGGGCGAGAACAATTGAAAAACAATTGTTGCTCCCGACTCCAATGGTCATGTTTCTTAAAAATTCGAAAAGTTTATTTTTGCGTGTCAAACAATTGTGAAAAAAAATCATACAATTAGTTATACATGTCTATTATGCACGCCCAAATATTTAGAGAAATATCTTTCTCCACGTGATCTCCACAAAAAGACAAATGTAGCAAGTAAAATGAGTTTTTTCACCTTTACGATTTTGTGATTTTTGTATAGAACATAATACAACGTATTATTGAGCAAAATTGTATAGATATGTAGAACACATATATGTATCCATGCAATTTATTTTTGAATTTTTTTGAAACTTTAAATACCATTTTCGATTTTTTATAAAAAATCGAGAAAACCGGAACTCAAGATCCAAAAATCCTCTCTCGTAAACAATGTACATTTGAGATCCCGTAGGTGAACCTTAAAGTCAGCCTCCTATAACTCGTATCCCCATATCGGGGGCCAATAAACAGGTTTTTTTGTACGGCGAGGTAGGGAGGCAACGGCGGCAACTACGCATTCGGATTGGAAAGCTTCCCGGAGTAGGTGGCCTCTCGGCGATTTGGGGAAGGTGACCTTGAAAAAGGAAAAAGGAAAAAGGAAAACCCAGTATGCAAAAGAAGTTTTTCCATATCTCTTAGAGCATCTCCAACAGACGCGCTTAATAAGGCGCGCGCTGGAAAAACCACCAATATAGCGCGCGGGGGGGGGGGGCAAACGCAACGCTCCAACAGGCGCCCTAATGACGTGAAACACACGTTCGTTGGGAGACCCCAAGAGGAAGGTATGATGTAGTCAGCAGCAAGTTTTCCCTCAGAAAGAAACCAAGGTTATCGAACCAGTAGGAGCAGCAACTCTTCAGAAGGTTGTCAACGGCGCCAGAAAAATAGTGTGTTGAGGGAGTCTGGACTGTTGACGTGGAATCTGCACACAACACAATCAAACTACTTTGCCCCAACGAAACAGTGAGGTTGTCAATCTCACTGGCTTGCTGAAAACAAAGGATTAAACGTATGGTGTGGAAAATGAGTATTAAATTGCAGAGAATGAAAAAGGAACAGTTTGCAGTTTGTGGTTGTTTAATCAGTGTAAAAGAATGGACCGGGGTCCACAGTTCACTAGTGGTGTCTCTCCATAAAAGATAACTAACATGTTGGGTGAACAAATTACAGCTGGGCAATTGACGAATAGTGAGCGCATGACAATGCATATACATGACATGTTGACTACTATGATATTTAATTGGGCATTACGACATAATACATAGATCGTTATCCAACAGCATCTATGACTAATAATCCACCGCCGGGTTGTCATCCGAGTCCCCCGTTGGTATTAAGTTGCAAGCAACGGATAATTGCATTAAGTAAAGTGCGTAATGTAAACAAACACATATGCCGTGGACATAGCATCGTTAGGTTATCCCTAGTGGCAACAGCACATCCACAACCTTAGAACTTTCTGTCACTGTCCCAGGTTAAACGGAGACATGAACCCACTATCTAGCATAAATACTCTCTCTTGGAGTTACAAGCATCTACTTGGCCAAAGCATCTACGAGTAACGGAAAGCATGCAAGATCTTAAATAACATATAAGATAGATTGATAATCAACTTGACATAATATTCAATATTCATCGGATCCCAGCAAACACAACATGTAGCATTACAATAATATGATCTTGATCATGTAGGGCAGCTCACAAGATCTAAACATGATGGCACAAAGTGGAGAGACAACCATCTAGCTACTGCTATGGACCCGTAGTCCAAGGATGAACTACTCACGCATCACTCCGGAGGCAGGCATGGCGATGTAGAAGCCTCCGGTGACGATTCCCCTCTCCGGCAGGGTGCCGGGAAGAGGTTCTGAACCCTCCCGAGCTAGGGTTGACGACGGCGGCGTCTCTGGAACTTTTCGTGGATATTTGCTCAGGTACTTAGGGTTTTCGCGTCGGGGGGAATAAGTAGGCGAAAGGGCGGCGGCTGGAGACCCCCGGGGGCCCACACCACCCCAGGGCGCGGCAGAGGGGGGCCGCGCCCTGGCGTGTGGGGCCCCGTGGCTCCTCTCCGTGCTCTTTGGTCCGTCAGTGTTCTGGTAAAATAGGGACCCCGTGTAGTTTCGTCCAATTCCGAGAATATTTCCAGACTAGCTTTTCTGGAATACAAAAACAGCAGAAAACAGGAACTGGCACTTCGGCATCTTGTTAATAGGTTAGTCCCAAAAAATGTATAAAAGTGATATAAAGTAGATGCAAAACATGTAGCAATTGGTATAAAACAAGCATGGAACATCAAAAATTATAGATACGTTTGAGACGTATCAGCATCCCCAAGCTTAGTTCCTACTCGTCCTCGAGTAGGTAAACGATAAAAACAAATAATTTTTGAGGTGACATGCTACTATCATAATCTTGATCATATAATATTGCAAGGCACATGTAAATGAATGAAGTGATCCAAGTCAATGGTCTATAATTTGCTATCAAATAGATAATGAGTAAACAATGAATCACACAAGCTAAACGTTTTCATGAATAGTACTTTCGAGACAAGCATCAAACAGTTTTGCATAAGTGTTAACTCATAAAGCAATAGTTTCTAATAAAAGGTATTTAATCAACACAAAGGAAGAATTTAGTTTCAGCATTTGCTTCAACTTTCAACATATTTATCTCATGGATATTGTCAACACAAAGTAGTATAACAAGTCCAATACATTGCATATAACGCATGTTGTAACAAAGTTGACACTAGTGTTTGCTTGTGGAAGACAGAAAGAATAGGAAAACTGACTCAACATAAAAGTAAAAGAAAGGCCCTTCGCAGAGGGAAGCAGGGATTAAATCATGTGCTAGAGCTTTTAGGTTTTTGAAAGCATATAGAGATTGCATAAAATATTTGATACTCCTCCCAACCTTGCTAACACAAGCCATGGCTAACCGAATCCTCGGGTGCCTTCCATCAATCACATACCATGGAGGAGTATCTATTTTTGAGAGGTGTTTGTTAATTGTCAACGAATGGTAGCGGGTGAGAACAGTATTCTACCTGTCGAACGGACTTTTAAGAGCGGCTCCCATGAAGGACGTTATTTCTACCAGCAAGGCAGATCATCCCTCTTTCTCTTTGGTTTACACACATTCAGGTATTTCACTGTTTGTCATTGCTTACTGATGAATCAGGGCAAAAGTGTGAAGAGAATTAATTGGTTAAAGTTGTAATTAATTGGGACTGGGCACCCCGTTGCCAGCTCTTTTTGCAAGTTATTGGATAAGCGGATGTATATGCCACTAGTCCAGGTGTAAAAGTCCACTCGACAAATAGAATAAAGAATAACCACACTAATTCCTCATGAGCTAGTAAACATTGACACAAAAAGGGAATAATAACATTTTGAATAATTTAAAGGTAGCACATGAAAAATTTACTTGGAGTGGCAAGGAAATACCACATATAGGTAGTTATGGTGGACACAAATGGCATGGATTTTGGCTCAAGGATTTGGATGCACGAGAAGCATTCCCTCTCAGTACAGAGTTTAGGCTAGCAAGGTTATGTAAGCAAACAAGAATATCAACCCGTACACCAAGTTTTATATGACAAACATATTGCAAACGTTATAAGACTTCATACCGTCTTCCTTGTTAACCAAACCCTGTTATTAGAAAATATCTAGACCTTAGAGGTACCACCGATGCAAACCAAATTTTCAACAAGCTTTACGGTAGTTCTTCACTAATAGGCTTAACTCATGTGATGCACAATTTAATCATGATCTACTTGTTAACT
The DNA here is from genome assembly GCA_947311845.1 of Poa pratensis. Classification (NCBI taxonomy): domain Eukaryota; kingdom Viridiplantae; phylum Streptophyta; class Magnoliopsida; order Poales; family Poaceae; genus Poa; species Poa pratensis. Next base: position 36,173,113 of record CAMZMU010000083.1, on the reverse strand, counting down.
CAAAACAATTGACAAGCATCAAGTTATCCATTTTAGTGATCTACAAGATTAAGCAAGTTTTTCCTTATACCAATTACCACATGCAACATTTTCTGAACCAACCAAACACCAATCAATTTATTTCATCAACTCTCCAAACAAATATAAGTGAAGCAAGAGAGTACTTTCTACAAAAGAAAGCTAATAGCTCTGACAAGAGATACATGAAAACAAGAGCTAAAAGCTGAACAGCGCTAGATATGAATACTCAACAAATATAAGTGAAGAATAGGAGTATTCTCATGAAAAAGCGGAGCGTGTCTCTCTCCCAATCAAGAATGCTAGGGTCCAGTCAAGCTTTATTGAAAATAAAAATGCAATACTGAAAATAAAAGCACACAGACGCTCCAAGAAAAGCACATATGATGTGAAAGAATTAAAATATAGTTTCACTAGAGATGACCTGATAATTTTGACGATGAAGAAGGGGATGCCTTGGGCATCCCCAAGCTTAGACGCTTGAGTCTTCTTGAAATATGCTGGGGAGATCCATGGGAGCCTCCCCAAGCTTAAGCTCTTCACTCTTCTTGATCCTATTATATCATCCTTCTCTCTTGACCCTTGAAAACTTCCGTCACACCAAACTCAAAGTAGATCTCATTAGAGGGTTAGTGCATAATCAAAAATTCACATGTTCTGTAAAGACGCAATATGATTTGTTACTTTAAACATTAGCTACAGCCACTGATGTTATGTGAAGCTCTTCCACCCAAAAAAGAATTTCACTCAACACTAGTAAAAGAGAGAATGCGAAAAATAAAAAGGCATAATCTGTCTAAAACAGAACAGTCCGCAAAGACGAATTTTTTCGAGGCACTTACGACGCTCAGATCGAGAAACTCTGAACTAATGAAAGTTTCAGACATTCATAAAGATTACGCACAAAAATTTCAGATTTTTAACAATCTGGTGATTTTAGGAATTTCGTACAGTGAACAGCAAAAATCTGTTTCTGCGCAGCAATCAAAATTAAGCATCATCTTATCATTAGAGGCTACTCTTGGCACAACAATGCGAGAAAATAAAGATACAAAGGAGTTGCTACAGAAGTAAACAAACTCCTTGACTCAATAAAAGAAAAATTGCAGAAAAATAAAATGGGTTGCCTCCCATAAGCGCTTTTCTTTAACGCCTTTTAGCTAGGCACAAAGCATGCATCAAGTATTACCAAGTGAAGAAGCATCAACATTGTTTTGTTCGAACAATAGAATCATAAGGTGGCTTAATCTTCTTCCTAGGAAAGTGTTCCATACCTTTCTTGAGAGGAAATTGATATTTTATATTCCCTTCTTTCATATCAATAATAGCACCTACAGTCCTAAGAAAAGGTCTTCCCAACACAATAGGGCATGATGGATTGCACTCAATATCCAAGACAATAAAATCAACGGGGACATAATTGTTGTTAACCATGATAAGAACATCATCAATTCTTCCCAAAGGTTTTTTAATAGTAGAATCAACAAGGTGAACATCCAAGTAACAATTTTCCAAAGGTGCTAAATCAAGCATATCATATAATCTTTTAGGCATAACAGAAATACTAGCACCAAGGTCACACAAAGCATTGCAATCAAAGTCATTCAATTTCAATTTAATGATGGGCTCCCAACCATCTTCTAACTTCCTAGGGATAGAAGCTTCATGTTTTAATTTCTCTTCCCTAACTTGTATGAGAGCATTAGTAATATGTTTAGTAAAAGCCATGTTTATAGCACTAGCATTAGGACTTCTAGCTAGCTTTTGCAAGAACTTAATTACTTCAGAAATATTGCAACCATCAAAATCAAAGTCATTATCATCAAAAGTAATGGAATTATTCTCTTCCTTATTGCTAGAAATTTCAGCATCTTTATCAAGGACAGTTTCAGAGTTATCAGGCAATTTAGGACATTTTGCAATAGAAGTGGAAACATTACCAACACCAACTATCTTGCCATTAATGGTAGGAGGTTTGTTAACACTTGAGTTTGAAGCTTTTCAGAAGTAGTAATAGTATAAACTCTAGCAATATTGTTCTTTCTAGCAATTTCATCCTCTCTTTCCCATCTAGCATGCAATTCAGCTAACATCCTCACATTGTTATCAATTTTAACTTGTATAGCATTGAGAGTTTTGCTCTCTTTAACATCATGAGGCATGTTCTTTAGTTTCAATAAGTCAACATCAAGAGCAAGACTATCAACTTTAGAGGAAAGCACATCAATTTTCCCAAATTTCTCCTCAACAGTTTTATTGAAAGCAGTTTGTGTACTAATAAAATCCTTAAGCATAACTTCAAGATCAGAGGGTACACTCTTATTATTATTGTAGGAGTTACTATAGGAATTTCCATAACCATTGCCACTATTAGAAGGATAGGGCCTATAATTGCTATTACCAAAATTATTCCTATAAGCATTGTTGTTGAAATTATTATTTTTAATGAAGTTCACATCAACATGCTCTTCTTGAGCAACCAAAGAAGCTAAAGGAACATTATTTGGATCAACATGTGTTTGACCATTTGCAAGCATAGACATAATAGTATCAATTTTGGCACTCAAGGAGGAGGTTTCCTCAACAGAATTTACCTTCTTACCTGTTGGAGCTCTCTCGGTGTGCCACTCAGAATAATTAATCATCATATCATCAAGAAGCTTTGTTGCAGCACCCAAAGTGATGGACATAAAGGTACCTCCAGCGGCCGAATCCAATAAATTCCTCGAAGAAAAATTTAATCCTGCATAGAAGGTTTGGATGATCATCCAAGTAGTCAGTCCATGAGTGGGACAATTTTTAACCAATGATTTCATTCTCTCCCATGCTTGAGCAACATGTTCATTATCAAATTGCTTAAAATTCATTATGCTACTTCTCAAAGAAATAATCTTAGCAGGAGGATAATATTTTCCAATAAAAGCATCTTTGCATTTAGTCCATGAATCAATACTATTTCTAGGCAAAGATAGCAACCATTCTTTAGCACGTCCTCTCAAGGAGAAAGGAAAAAGTTTCAGTTTAATAATATCACCATCTACTTCCTTGAGCTTTTGCATTTCACAAAGTTCAACAAAGTTATTAAGGTGAACAGCAGCATCATCAGTACTAACACCAGAAAATTGCTCTTTCATAACAAGATTTAAAAGTGCAGGTTTAATTTCATAAAATTCTGCTGAAGCAGCAGGTGGAGCAATAGGTGTGCATATGAAATCATTGTTGTTCGTGCTAGTGAAATCACACAACTTAGTGTTCTCAGGAGTACTCATTTTAGCAGAAATAAAAACAGTACAGAAAATAACTTGAAAGTAAACTAGATGCAAGTAACTAATTTTTTTGTGTTTTTGATAATTGAAAGCAAACAAGATAAAATAAAATAAACTAAGCAAGACAAAAACAAAGTAAAGAGATTGGAAGCGTGAAACTCCCCTTGCAGAAGACTGCTGTCTCCCCGGCAACGGCGCCAGAAAAATAGCTTGATGACGTGAAACACACGTTCGTTGGGAGACCCCAAGAGGAAGGTATGATGTAGTCAGCAGCAAGTTTTCCCTCAGAAAGAAACCAAGGTTATCGAACCAGTAGGAGCAGCAACTCTTCAGAAGGTTGTCAACGGCGCCAGAAAAATAGTGTGTTGAGGGAGTCTGGACTGTTGACGTGGAATCTGCACACAACACAATCAAACTACTTTGCCCCAACGAAACAGTGAGGTTGTCAATCTCACTGGCTTGCTGAAAACAAAGGATTAAACGTATGGTGTGGAAAATGAGTATTAAATTGCAGAGAATGAAAAAGGAACAGTTTGCAGTTTGTGGTTGTTTAATCAGTGTAAAAGAATGGACCGGGGTCCACAGTTCACTAGTGGTGTCTCTCCATAAAAGATAACTAACATGTTGGGTGAACAAATTACAGCTGGGCAATTGACGAATAGTGAGCGCATGACAATGCATATACATGACATGTTGACTACTATGATATTTAATTGGGCATTACGACATAATACATAGATCGTTATCCAACAGCATCTATGACTAATAATCCACCGCCGGGTTGTCATCCGAGTCCCCGTTGGTATTAAGTTGCAAGCAACGGATAATTGCATTAAGTAAAGTGCGTAATGTAAACAAACACATATGCCGTGGACATAGCATCGTTAGGTTATCCCTAGTGGCAACAGCACATCCACAACCTTAGAACTTTCTGTCACTGTCCCAGGTTAAACGGAGACATGAACCCACTATCTAGCATAAATACTCTCTCTTGGAGTTACAAGCATCTACTTGGCCAAAGCATCTACGAGTAACGGAAAGCATGCAAGATCTTAAATAACATATAAGATAGATTGATAATCAACTTGACATAATATTCAATATTCATCGGATCCCAGCAAACACAACATGTAGCATTACAATAATATGATCTTGATCATGTAGGGCAGCTCACAAGATCTAAACATGATGGCACAAAGTGGAGAGACAACCATCTAGCTACTGCTATGGACCCGTAGTCCAAGGATGAACTACTCACGCATCACTCCGGAGGCAGGCATGGCGATGTAGAAGCCTCCGGTGACGATTCCCCTCTCCGGCAGGGTGCCGGGAAGAGGTTCTGAACCCTCCCGAGCTAGGGTTGACGACGGCGGCGTCTCTGGAACTTTTCGTGGATATTTGCTCAGGTACTTAGGGTTTTCGCGTCGGGGGGAATAAGTAGGCGAAAGGGCGGCGGCTGGAGACCCGTGGGGCCCACACCACCCCAGGGCGCGGCAGAGGGGGGCCCGCGCCCTGGCGTGTGGGGCCCACGTGGCTCCTCTCCGTGCCTCTTTGGTCCGTCAGATGAGTTCTGGTAAAATAGGGACTCCCGTGTAGTTTCGTCCAATTCCGAGAATATTTCCAGACTAGCTTTTCTGGAATACAAAAACAGCAGAAAACAGGAACTGGCACTTCGGCATCTTGTTAATAGGTTAGTCCCAAAAAATGTATAAAAGTGATATAAAGTAGATGCAAAACATGTAGCAATTGGTATAAAACAAGCATGGAACATCAAAAATTATAGATACGTTTGAGACGTATCACGCCCGCGCGTGGTAAACTGGAGCCAGCGCTGGATATTGCGGCATCACGCGCTGGGTAATTCGTGTGCCCGCTCCAACGCGCTGGACAACGAAAACTTGTGCGCGAGAGACCAGCCGCCGCCCTGAATCTGTTGAATTGTATTCTGGTTCGGTTAGGGTTAGGGTTTAGTCTCTCTCTCCCTCTCCTATATATATGTACCCCTTTGGTGATTATTATTGTGTGGAACAATAGACTTCTATTAATCAACTTGGTATCAGAGCCGCCCCTGCGCGCCGCCCCTGCGCCGCCATGGAAACCTCGGCGACCTCCTCTTCTTCTACCTCGCCCACCCTCCCTCTTTCCACCGCCCCTCTCCAACCATCCACCACCATGACCGCACCTTTAGCCCCCTTCACCACCCTACCCCCAGCCCTAACCTCGGACCACCTAAACCTCAACAGCCTCTCCACCAATCTACCCCTAACCACCACCACCTTCACCAGTCCGCAACCCTCCCTTGATCTTCCTCCTCATCTCGCTCCGCCCAACCTCTCCCACCCAATCCACGGAGTCCACATCTCCAACTACATCAAGTTCACGGTCACCGCCGACGGTGCCAACTTCCCCAAGTGGCGCCAGATCGTCACCAGCGTCCTCACCATGTACAAGGCGCTCGATCACATCCAGGAGGGCGCCGTACCCGCCAACCCTAGCGATGACAGGCTTGCGGTGGACATCCATATCTCGCTTTGGTTCGTGTCCACACTAAGTGACGACCTCTACCGCCTTGTGCACAGCGCCGATGGCCGGACTTGCTCCACCTGGACACGCCTGCTCCGCTTCTTCATCAACAACGAGGCTACACGCTATGTCTTCCTCAGCAAAGCCTTACGCAACACTCAGCGGAACGACCTCTCCATCACCAACTACGCCAGCAAACTACAGAACCTCGCTGACGATCTCGCCAACATCGGTCACCCCGTGAGCGACTATGACCTCACCCTCCAATTTCTCGACGGCCTTGGCCGCAAGTACAAGCTTCAGGCCGAGATTCTGAAAACCACCGTCCCCCCCCCCCTTCGCGGATGCCTGTTCCCGTCTCCAACTCGCCGAGATCGACGAAGACGAACAACAGAAGCAGGCCAGCGCCCAGGTCATGGCCGTGCACACCGGTGGCCGCGGCACACCCACCGGCAGCGGTCCTCCCTCTGGCGGACGTGGCGGATACAACAGCGGCGGCGGGCACCCCCGCTTCCCAGGTGTCAGCCCCAATTACCGCGGCAAGAACCCGATTCCCGGGTACCAGCACGGCGCGCCAAAGAACCACGGCCCCTCATCCTCGTCCGGCGGTGGTGGCCGCGGACGCGGACAACACTCCTCCTCATCTGGTGGCCACAGTGGTAACCAGGAGCCTTGGCTTGGCTATTTCGCCCCCATGGGGACACCGTTCCCGCCGCGCCTGCCCTGGATTCCGCCCAACGCCTCCAGCGTTCTCGGACCCGACCGCCCGCGCACACACTACAAGAAATATGCTAACTTATGACCTTTTGACCGTGACCCTGAAAATATTGGTCATAGATCTGTGACCATTTTACACTAGTTGGTCATGCCCCACTTTGGAGGGTCGAAATCTTAAAATTTAACGACCAAACCTGTCAAAAAGGTCACAATGTCCTTTCATGGATTGGTCATAATGCAGATATCAATAATTTAGAACCTTTTTTTATCAATTTAAATGGTTATTCTCAGCCAACTCAGCAGTTTCGTCTAAGTGTCACTGCTTATGTGTCATTTTCGCTTACGTGTCACTGCTTATGTGTCATTTTCGCTTACGTGTCACTAGTCATCCATTTTGTTGATCTCGATGACATGTGGGACCTAGCATATGCACATTGACTTGTTGACTAGCCTGACCGGTGGGACCCGCCATGCTGACCAGTGGGACCCGCCATATGGGACCCACCCGTATGACATGTGGGACCGCTCTGCTGATCAGTGGGACCCGCCCGTATGACCAGTGGGACTCGCTCAGCTGACATGTGGGACCCGCCATGCGGGGCCAACCCGTATGACATGTGGGACCGCTCTGCTGATCAGTGGGACCCGCCCCGTCTGACATGCAGGACCCGCTCAGCTGACCAGTGGGACCCGCCATATGGGACCCACCCGTATGACATGTGGGACCGCTCTGCTGATCAGTGGGACCCGCCACAGGGCAAGCCACGCGGGCAAATAATCGGAAAAAAGGCTTCCGGGGGACTCGAACCCGCGCCCTACAGGTTACGTTAGCGAGAGCGAACCACCAGGCCACTCGGTGGTTGTTGTTCACATAACGTGCTCGAACTACTTCAACTATGGTCTTGCGCTACTTTGTTGGGCTGGGCTTATGTGGTATGGAGCCTCTCATTCCACTCACTTTTTTTTTCATTAACTCAACGCTACACCGAAAGGGCCAACGGCCCACCTCGGCTGTTCTTTTATTTTTGTTCCTTTCTTTTTATTCTTTTATGTTTTCTTTTCTAACTTTTGATTTCGAATTCCAATTTAACCGAAATAAAATTTGTAAATATGTCCTCTATCATTATAGACTATTAGGGACTGTTTTTAGTCAAAATAAAATACAAAGTATTGCTAAGATTATATATTACTTTATATAGGGTTTTGTGGAATTTGAAATAAAAATTTGGGATTATTCTTTTAAATTCAAATGCAAGATAAAAAAATGCAGTGTTTTAAAATTATGCCATGATGAAATGCAAACATCCTCAAAACTAGGTCACATATAATGACACATCGCGAAGTATTTCTATTTTTTTGATTTTTTCAGAATTCTTTATGTCAATTTCATAATACGATCAAAATTGACGACACGACCGTTCTTAGTTAGGTGTTGAATTTTGCGAAAATCTTGGTAGATCTCTGATGAAATATTTTGATGTATCTATGATGAAATGGATAGTTGTGAAGCCAAAAATGAAATTTCGGAAAAATAACGGGCAAGCTATTTGGCAGCTGCAGTTCAAAATCTAGACGTTTCCTGCTGAATCGGCAGGAAGCCGTATAAATGGCCGGAAATAGGCAGAGAGCTCGAAAATGCATGCCTTTTGGTGATTGTACATGAAATGATGTCTACTATGTGAAGAAAATGTATCGGTGCCATTTTGGACGACTTTCTCGGTAGGCGCTTCACAAAAAACGCTATTTTAAGCACTTGAAAAATGGAAAGTGGTTTTTTTTGTGAAACATGTCAAAATCTTTGGTCGGCAACATTGCTTGCCATCCCACAATGAACACATGTGCCAAATTCGGGCACATTTCGATAAACTATGTCATGAATGTGGCCAAAACATTGCTCCTTCATCTTGAAAGCTATGAATGTTCGTTCGTGATAGCAAGTTTCTGAGAACACTTTTGCAGTAAAGGTTCCACAATGCAAGTTTATTTTTTTTTTGGTAACTAGGTCACATATCATGACGCTACGCGAAGGTTTTCCATTTTTTTGATTTTTTTTTAATTTCGTGTGCTCATTTGAAAATCTAGTCGAAGTCGCTGCGATGACCGTTTGTGTCCACTGTTTGAATCATGTGTATATTTTGATGTATCTCTGATGAAATGGATAGTTGTGAAGCTAAAAATGAAATTTCGGAAAAATAACGGGCAAGCTATTTGGCAGCTGCAGTTCAAAATCTAGACGTTTCCTGCTGAATCGGCAGGAAGGCGTATAAATGGCCGGAAATAGGCAGAGAGCTCGGAAATGCATGCCTTTTGGTGATTGTAAATGAAATGATGTCTACTATGTGAATAAAATGTATCGGTGCCATTTTGGACGACTTTCTCGGTAGGCGCTTCACAAAAAACGCTATTTTAAGCACTTGAAAAATGGAAAGTGGTTTTTTTTGTGAAACATGTCGAAATCTTTGGTCGGCAACATTGCTTGCCATCCCACAATGAACACATGTGCCAAATTCGGGCACATTTCGATAAACTATGTCATGAATGTGGCCAAAACATTGCTCCTTCATCTTGAAAGCTATGAATGTTCGTTCGTGATAGCAAGTTTCTGAGAACACTTTTGCAGTAAAGGTTCCACAATGCAAGTTTATATTTTTTTTGGTAACTAGGTCACATATCATGACCCTACGCGAAGGTTTTCCATTTTTTTGATTTTTTTTTAATTTCGTGTGCTCATTTGAAAATCTAGTCGAAGTCGCTGCGGTGACCGTTTGTGTCCACTGTTTGAATCATGTGTATATTTTGATGTATCTCTGATGAAATGGATAGTTGTGAAGCTAAAAATGAAATTTCGGAAAAATAACGGGCAAGCTATTTGGCAGCTGCAGTTCAAAATCTAGACGTTTCCTGCTGAATCGGCAGGAAGCCGTATAAATGGCCGGAAATAGGCAGAGAGCTCGGAAATGCATGCCTTTTGGTGATTGTAAATGAAATGATGTCTACTATGTGAATAAAATGTATCGGTGCCATTTTGGACGACTTTCTCGGTAGGCGCTTCACAAAAAACGCTATTTTAAGCACTTGAAAAATGGAAAGTGGTTTTTTTTGTGAAACATGTCGAAATCTTTGGTCGGCAACATTGCTTGCCATCCCACAATGAACACATGTGCCAAATTCGGGCACATTTCGATAAACTATGTCATGAATGTGGCCAAAACATTGCTCCTTCATCTTGAAAGCTATGAATGTTCGTTCGTGATAGCAAGTTTCTGAGAACACTTTTGCAGTAAAGGTTCCACAATGCAAGTTTATATTTTTTTTTGGTAACTAGGTCACATATCATGACGCTACGCGAAGGTTTTCCATTTTTTTGATTTTTTTTGAATTTCGTGTGCTCATTTGAAAATCTAGTCGAAGTCGCTGCGGTGACCGTTTGTGTCTAGTGTTTGAATCATGTGTATATTTTGATGTATCTCTGATGAAATGGATAGTTGTGAAGCTAAAAATGAAATTTCGGAAAAATAACGGGCAAGCTATTTGGCAGCTGCAGTTCAAAATCTAGACGTTTCCTGCTGAATCGGCAGGAAGTCGTATAAATGGCCGGAAATAGGCAGAGAGCTCGGAAATGCATGCCTTTTGGTGATTGTACATGAAATGATGTCTACTATGTGAAGAAAATGTATCGGTGCCATTTTGGACGACTTTCTCGGTAGGCGCTTCACAAAAAACGCTATTTTAAGCACTTGAAAAATGGAAATTGGTTTTTTTTTGTGAAACATGTCGAAATCTTTGGTCGGCAACATTGCTTGCCATCCCACAATGAACACATGTGCCAAATTCGGGCACATTTCGATAAACTATGTCATGAATGTGGCCAAAACATTGCTCCATCATCTTGAAAGCTATGAATGTTCGTTCGTGATAGCAAGTTTCTGATAACACTTTTGCAGTAAAGGTTCCACAATGCAAGTTTATATTTTTTTTTGGTAACTAGGTCACATATCATGACGCTACGCGAAGGTTTTCCATTTTTTTGATTTTTTTTGAATTTCGTGTGCTCATTTGAAAATCTAGTCGAAGTCGCTGCGGTGACCGTTTGTGTCTAGTGTTTGAATCATGTGTATATTTTGATGTATCTCTGATGAAATGGATAGTTGTGAAGCTAAAAATGAAATTTCGGAAAAATAACGGGCAAGCTATTTGGCAGCTGCAGTTCAAAATCTAGACGTTTCCTACTGAATCGGCAGGAAGCCGTTTAAATGGCCGGAAATAGGCAGAGAGCTCGAAAATGCATGCCTTTTGGTGATTGTACATGAAATGATGTCTACTATGTGAAGAAAATGTATCGGTGCCATTTTGAATGACTTTCTCGGTAGGCGCTTTACAAAAAACGCTATTTTAAGCACTTGAAAAATGGTAAGTGGTTTTTTTTTGTGAAACATGTCGAAATCTTTGGTCGGCAACATTGCTTGCCATCCCACAATGAACACATGTGCCAAATTCGGGCACATTTCGACAAACTATGTCATGAATGTGGCCAAAACATTGCTCCTTCATCTTGAAAGCTATGAATGTTCGTTCGAGATAGCAAGTTTCTGAGAACACTTTTGCAGTAAAAGTTCCACAATGCAAGTTTATATTTTTTTTGTGGTAACTAGGTCACATATCATGACGCTACGCGAAGGTTTTCCATTTTTTTGATTTTTTTTTGAATTTCGTGTGCTCATTTGAAAATCTAGTCGAATTCGTGGCCGTGACCGTTTGTATCTAGTGTTTGAATCATGTGTATATTTTGATGTATCTCTGATGAAATGGATAGTTGTGAAGCTAAAAATGAAATTTCGGAAAAATAACGGGCAAGCTATTTGGCAGCTGCAGTTCAAAATCTAGCCGTTTCCTGCTGAATCGACAGGAAGCCGTTTAAATGGCCGGAAATAGGCAGAGAGCTCAGAAATGCATGCCTTTCGGTGATTGTACATGAAATGATGTCTACTATGTGAAGAAAATGTATCGGTGCCATTTTGGACGACTTTCTCGGTACCCACTTAACAAAAAACGCTATTTTAAGCACTTGAAAAATGAAAAGTGGGTTTTTTTTACCTTGGTGTATCTCTGATAAAATACATAGTTTTGTACCTAAATATGATTTTTTTGTAAAAATCATTAGCAAACTACAAAGCACATGCAGTTCAATTTTGAGCAAAAAATATGCCCTAAAAGTTATTTATGTCAACCAAAAGTTTTTTTCTGTAAAAAATTATGCCGAACTGGGCCGAAACTGGCCCAGCCTCTGATCGCCTCCCCGGCCTTAGGCCCGTTGGACCGGTGCAGGATCACCACGACCGTCCGATGTCTATCCGACGACGGGGAGCGCTCTTTTCCAGCATTTAAGCAGCGCATCGCCGTAGTCCCGCGGAAACCCTAACCCCTTTCTTCGCCACCGCGCCGCGCATCTCTCTCTCCACCAGTCCACCTCGATCCCGTTTCTTCGCCGCCGCCGCTCTGAGCTGATCCTCGCCGGCCACCCAACTCACTACACGCCGCTCCTGTCGCTCCTCATCCTCTCCCGTCGCTCCCCCTCCTGTCGCTCCTCATCCCCTCCCGTCGCGGTCCCGATTCAAAACCTCCGTCGTCCATCTGCTCTCCTCCCTGCGCAAAACCGACCTTCTCTCGCGACGACCTTGTCGTCGTGGAGGCCGGGGTCGTCGGGCTCGCGGCCGTGATGGACGGGGCCTCTCGATGTGGCCTCGCGGTCGCCGGATCTGTCAAAGGGGTCGCCGCTCGCCGGATCTGCCCTCCTCTTCCTATTTCCCTTCTCCATCTATAGAGAAACACCATGTCTAGGTCTCTCTCAGTATCTCTCTTTCTGCAGGCAACTCCGGACGCGAGCTTGGACGAGAGGTGGAGCCCTGCACGGATGTTGGAGCGGCGTCAGCAGGCGCGGCTTGGCCAGGAGATGGCGACGCTTGTGATTTGCGTTTCCTCGACCAGTTCCTCCGAGAGGCCCTGGAGAAGCCCCGCGAGCGGCTCTCAAGTAAAATTCCACCCACTAGCTTTGTCTGTTTTGAGCCCTTTGTGGAGGTAGGTCATGTGCATCCATGGCTAGTGCTAGCTTTGTGTTCTGCCGGGCCTTGTGCTGCTGATGGAAACTGTGGTCTGATTAAGCCTCTTCTGTTGGATCTTTAGCTAAAAAAAATACTTGTCTGACGTACCCCATGACTGCTGCCTTGTCCGTGTCTGTCACTGCGTTTAACTGGAACTGCCCTACTAGATACAATCTTGCCTGATGGATTGTAAGTTAAACAAACTTCTCTATTTAGACCAGTACAAGTGTATAATGGTAGTTAATATGCTCTCTGTTTGAAGTTGTTTGCTAGTGATCTGTGTGGAAGCTCAACCTTTGAGTGTTTCTTTGTATTCTTTTGTCTGTGCCAAGCATAAAACAAATATCGATAACTGAAGAATTCCGTATATACATGCAGAATTCAAATTATTTCTTATTTATAACTGCAGAATTCAAATGGGGTGAATGTTTAAATTACAAGCACCAGGAGAATTACCTTGATTGATGTAGTAGTAGGTATTGGTGGTAAGCTTGATTGATGTCAGTATTTGATCTATACAAACAACTGTGTACCATCTCATCATAGTTCACAAGTTCTTAAAAGAAATATTGGCCAAGCATTTCATAAGTTGTATGAAGTTTAAGTCCCAGTTTTTTTCTTGTAAATTCTCTTGCCTTTTATTTCATATGACCTAAACAATTAACATGTTAATAATGACTGTCCTAGTGTTATTTTGGAGCATCTTTATATGTCTTCAATCTTGACGCTAGTTTTCCAGCCTCTTCGACAAGGAAGGAGATGCAAGGCACTGCCTCTACCTTACTAGGGAATCGTTCGATGTAGGCTCCAGCCGCCGCCATGGCTCGCCATAGATCAGGAGGTAGCCATCCTCGGCGGCCTCACCTGATCGCCATATGACATTAGTTGCCTTAATCTAATCTGCACAATTAGTTGAGTTCACTGTTGTTGCATGTGCAACAGTACTTAGTTGGTCATATAGTCACCTGGTTTGGAATGTGATCAATTATTTTAGAGAAATGTTGTTGTATTGCCTAGTTTCTGTGATAAGAAATGTATCTGCATGCTTTGCTTGTAAGAACAATTACCTGGCTGTATGAGCAAGAAGGATTATATTTCTTTAGTTCCTTTCTTTGCTACAATGGTCAAGTCAAGTTTCTTACCAACATTTTCTTTATATGCAGATGGAGGTGCAGACATCCATGACAAAGCAAGCCTCACCTCCACAAGAAGAATGAGAGAGGTAAGAACTGATAGATGAATAGTCTATATCGAATGTGCAGAGTTACATTTTTACCTTCTTTGTCTGTTTTCCTGTTAAACATTCGTAATGCAGCTTACAAGTCTCTTTCCTGACAAAGTTATCTGTTGCTTGAGTCATATATGAATTGCAATAAGATCCTTCCTTTCCTTGAATAGGCAAGGAATGTTGACATACTGGACAGTGTGACCATCCGGCCTTCCGAGAACGCCAAGGATGAGTTATTCCTCGATTGCAATGACTTCAAGCTTCTCTCGCGCTCCCCTGCAATGATCAAACAGGTTAGAGTCTGTGCCGTTGCCTTTTTTTGAAGTTGCTTATTTCTAAAACAGGTGAAACTAGTCTGTGTCCTAGAATGTGCATGATTTATCTATATCTGTACTTGTTTGTGTCCTAGAATGTGCTTGCATTTTTGTCTCTAGGTTAAACTAGTCTTATTTTGAGCTATGATACTAAAATGGTGTTAATGTATGTTTGGTCCATAGGTATCTAAGTAATTTTGTTTCTCATATGTATCTATTCGATATGGCGATATCCTTGTCACTCATATATTCAAATCTATTCGTAATGGCGATATCTTTGTCACTCATATATTCAAATCTGTTTGTAATGGAAATCTGTTTGTTGCTGGTACCTTCATGATCTAATAGTTTCTGCTGATAAAACTGTACAGGATTGAAGAATATGGAATAGCACGGAGGATGCAAGTGGAAAAGTGAACATAATTTTTTACTGCTATAGATTGTGTTGGTGACACTCTTTTGGGTTTCCTGATCAGAATGATCATTCTGTAGAGTAGCATGTTGTATACTGTAATTATAGGCATATCTGGTTGTAATAGATTGTAGAGATCTCTATATTGTAATAGCAGTTTTACTGTTATTTGGACGAAGATCATCTGTTATTTCTGTTTTGTTTGAAATATTGACTGAAAACCTGTGAAACGTGTTCTGATTTAAATATTGTTTATTTATTTTCTGGAATATTGAAATCTGAAGAATGTGACACTGAAAACAAGGACCCACTAATCAGAACCTGACATCAAGGACCCGCTACCTGACAGCTATGACCCACTTTGCTTAACCTGACAAGTGGGGCCTATCTCAAAATATACGGGCCATGACCCAGAAAATTATATGGGCCAAATTGTTGGGCTTGGCCCATCTAACCGTCCAAAATTAACAGAAAAAAAATAAAAAGGCTGAATTATTGGGCCAGCCCATGTAGATGGTTGAACTGGATTGGGCTGAATCTGGTCTATGACCATCTAGTTTGGTCACAGATTTGCCACGTCAGCTTTGCCACGTTGGATTTGACGTGGCGTGGCCAGATTGCCCGTGACAAAAAAATTGGTCATAAAATTTGTGACCTTTCCTTTTGGTCATAGACATCTATGACCAATCCAAAAAAAAAAAGGTCATATTGGACAATTAGTGACCCTCATAACATGACCAAGTGTATTTCGTCACAAAAAGGTCGTAGATTAAAAATTATGACCATTCAGTGACCAATATGGAGGGTCATAGGATAGCATATTTCTTGTAGTGACAACAGGCGTACCCACTGATGCATGCTCCTACTACACCTGCGGCGCCACCAACATGGGATCACAACGCCCTCTACCAGAGTGCCCCGAGCTATGGCGCCGCGTTCACCACCCCCGGTGGTGATTGGATCATGGACTCCGGTGCCACCTCCCACGTCACCGGCAATCAAGGTATATTGACCTCGTCCCGTTCCCTTTTAGATGTCAATTCTCATCATATCATCGTCGGTAATGGGTCTCGCCTTCCTGTTGTTGCAACCGGTACTGTCCACCTCACATCTCGCCCTTTTCGTCTTAACGATGTTCTTGTTTCTCCCTCCATTATACAAAATCTTTGCGCCACTCGTAAATTTGTTCGTGATAACAATTGCACGGTTGAATTTGACCCCTTTGGTTTCTCCATGAAGGATCTCCTCACCCGGAAGGTCATCATGCGATCCAATAGTTCTGGCGATCTTTATCCCTTCTTTGGTGATCATGGAAGTTCCACCACCGCAGCCCTCGCCGTCTCCAGTGATCTTTGGCATCGGCGGCTTGGTCATCCCCACCCCTCCGCGCTGTCACATCTTCCGCTAGAATTTCTTTCCAAATGTAATAAGAATAGAGGCACCCAGACCTTATGTGATGCTTGTCAGTTAGGAAAACACACCAAATTACCTTTTTCGGCTTCGCACTCTCATGCAATGTCACCGTTTGATCTCATACACTGTGATTTATGGACATCCCCGATTATTAGTTCTTCTGGTTATAAATATTATCTTGTAATTTTGGATGATTTCTCTCGTTTTTCTTGGGTGTTTCCACTTCGCGCTAAATCTGAAACCTGTGACATGTTACTCCGTTTCTTTTCGTTTGTCAGCACACAATTTCATACCACCATCCGCTATATCCAATGTGATAATGGTGGAGAATTCCTTACCACCACACTACGCACATTTCTTTCATCACATGGTGTATCTTTACGCCTTTCATGTCCCTACACCTCGCCACAAAATGGTCGTGCTGAACGCATGATCCGTACCACCAATGACATTGTTCGCACTCTCCTTTTTCAAGCCAAATTACCACCACACTTTTGGGTCGAGGCCCTCCACACCGCCAACCATCTTCTTAACATTAGACCCTCCCGCTCCATTGGAAACTTCACCCCATATTTTCTCCTATACGGCGTTCATCCGACATATGATCATCTTCGCACTTTTGGTTGCTTGTGCTTCCCCAATCTATCTCACTCCATTGATCATAAACTATCTCCACGGTCCACACGGTGTATTCTTCTTGGCTATCCTCGCGAACACAAAGGCTATCGTGCTTTGATCTCACCACCCGCAAAATCATCATCTCTCGCCATGTAGTTTTTGACGAAAACACTTTTCCGTTTGCGATCGACACACCTCCACCCACACCACCCTCCTCCGCAGCGGATCCCAGTCTGACAGCACCGATCCCACCGCCGCCAGCCACCTTTCTGTTCCCGCCTCCCCAACCCCCGCCAGCCGATCGTGCCACGCCACCTACATCCCTGCCCCCGATCACGCCACCCGCCTCCCCGACAGCACGCTCTCCCGCGGGCCCCGCAGACACACCTGTTCGCTCTCCCATCACCCAATCCACCTCGACCCACGCGCTGACCACGCCCCCCACTCCGATGTCCTGCCCAGGAGATTCCCCACCACCCAGTCCTACACCGCCACGTATCCCCGTTGGAGCCATTCCGATAAATCCACCCACAAATGCACACGGGATGCGCACCAGGGCCAAAACCGGCTTCGCTCAACCTAAACAACACCTTCAACTTTCTGTTTCCACTTCTCCCTCGCCAATACCCTCGCCCATACCCTCCTCGTACCCGCAAATGGATCTTTCGCCACAAACTTAACCCTGATGGTTCCTTAGCACGCTACAAGGCTCGATGGGTTCTGCGTGGTTTCACTCAGCAAGAAGGCGTTGATTATGGGGAAACTTTCAGTCCAGTGGTCAAACCAGCTACAGTACGCGTGGTTCTCAGTATTGCTGCATCTCAGTCATGGCCACTTCATCAGCTCGATGTGAAGAATGCCTTTTTGCATGGTGAACTTGAGGAAACGGTGTACTGCACCCAACCAGCCGGGTTTGTTGATGATACTTCTCCTACTCATGTTTGCAAACTGAAGAAGTCCCTTTACGGTCTCAAGCAAGCTCCTCGCACATGGTTTTTGCGCTTCACCAAGTATCTTCATACCATTGGCTTCACCTCTTCGAAGAGTGACTCGTCGCTATTCATCCTCCACTCCAACAATGCAACAGCCTACTTGCTTCTATATGTGGATGACATTATTCTCACCGCTAGCACAGCCGAGCTTCTCCAGCGAGTTATTTCCTCTCTTCATTCTGAATTTGCCATGAGTGATTTGGGTGCCCTTCATCATTTCCTAGGCGTCAACGTGCATCGCACGCCTCGTGGACTCTTCCTCTTACAGCAACAGTATGCCCTCGACCTCTTGGAACGGGCTGACATGATGAATTGCAACCCTATACCCACCCCCATTGACACTAAATGCAAGCTTTCAGCATCTGCTGGTCCGCCGGTTGAAGATCCATCCAAATATCGCAGTTTGGCCGGTGCTCTGCAATACTTAACACTCACCCGACCGGATTTATCCCATGCCGTTTAGCAGGTATGCTTGTTCATGCACGATCCACGTGCTGGTCATCTTCAACTTATCAAAAGGATTCTGCGATATGTTAAAGGGACTGCTCATCTTGGTCTCCAACTTCACGTGGGATCATCTTCGGAATTGGTGGCTTATTCGGACGCTGATTGGGCTGGTTGTCCTGACACCCGCAAGTCTACCTCTGGGTTTTGTGTTTTTCTCGGCTCCAACTTGGTGTCCTGGTCCTCGAAGCGGCAACCGACGGTCTCTCGTTCGAGTGCCGAAGCTGAATATCGAGCCGTGGCTAACTGCGTAGCTGAATCTGTTAGGCTCCGTCAACTACTGCTTGAGTTACATCAACCCGCAAGGAAAGCCACTGTTGTATATTGTGACAACATCATCGCCACTTACTTGTCCACCAATCCGGTACAGCACCAACGGACGAAGCATATAGAGATCGATCTTCACTTTGTTCGTGACCGCGTTGCTCTTGGCGAAGCTCGCGTGCTGCATGTCCCAACAAGTTCCCAGTATGCCGATATCTTCACCAAAGGATTACCCACTGCCGTCTTTGAGGATTTCCGAACCAGTCTCAACATTGTACCTAACCACGTTTCGACTGCGGGGGGTGTTGAATTGTATTCTGGTTCGGTTAGGGTTAGGGTTTAGTCTCTCCCTCCCTCTCCTATATATATGTACCCCTTTGGTGATTATTATTGTGTGGAACAATAGACTTCTATTAATCAACTGAATCCTCCGGCCACGCCCGCCCTCACCCCGCCCCGCGCCCCCGCCGGCGAAATTCTCGCGATGGATGGCCGCACCGACATCCCCCCACCTCTTCGCTGTTGGCGCCACCGCAAACCCTAGCACGGGGTTGACCACCGGTTCCGCCGCCAGCGCCGCACCAACTCCTAGCACCGGGCTCACGCGCGGCCTCTTCATGGCGCCCCGGACGAACTCGCAGGGTGGCGTCACGCCGCTGCCCGCCGTGAAGCCACAGGGCGGCGTCTCCAAGCGGCCGGTGGCGGCCGCGGCGACGGCGGGCCAAAAGAAGGGAAAGGTGGACGGAGCTTCTAGGCGTGTGAAGCATCCGGCGGCGCCTCCCCCCCCCCCCCCCCCGCGCCAATTTGAAGTGGATGAGGAGGGTGAGGGTATGGTTGATGCACCGAAAGAAAGGGCGTCCAACTACACTGTGGAGACATTTTACTATGCAAGACATGGTTGAATGTGTGTTTGGATGCCACTGTTGGCACAGACCAAACTAGAGATACCTATCGGTTTAGGATGAAGGAGTACTTTGATGCACGCAACAAGAGTGGAATTGAGCGCACTGATAGACCTCTTCGGTCCCGGTGGTCGTTGATCAACGCCGATTGTCAAAAGTGGTCGGCGGCAATGACGGTTGTTGACAAGATGAACCCAAGTGGCACTAATGATAGAGATAGGATAAGTGACATTTCTTTATGTTTCCATGTTCATGCTTCATCATTTGTGTTTCAAGTGGTACTAACGTGTTCTCTATTTTTTGTAGCTCAATATTGCACAAAACTTGTTCCGAGGAGAAGGCAAGAAGAACAAGAAGGGCAAGATTAAGCAAGGGAGATCATTTGTGTTGGCCCATTGCTACCAAGAGCTGAACAATGAAGAGAAATGGAAGAACCGTGATGTCTTAGAAGTGCCAAAGAAAAGGAAGGCAACTATTGATGCAATGGTCATTGATGATGATGAGGCATCAAATGACGGTGCCAAGAGGAGCGCTACTCCTAACTCGGTTGCTTATTCCAAGCCAAAAAGACCAATTGGAGCTAGACAAGCAAAAGAAAAGAATAAGAAGAAGGGAGGAGATGATGAGCTAAATAATGCTATGGAGGCTATTGTGAATGCAAGAAAGGAAGCAGCCGAGGAGAGGAGGTGGCAAGGAGCCAAGAGTCGGCAGCCGAGGAGAGGAAGGTGGTGTTGGAGGATAAGAAAGTGGCCATGGAGGAGCAAGCTCGATTAATGGAGTATGAGAAGTACCACTAATGGAAAACGGGGCACTAGTCCCGGTTCTAGAGGGCCTCTAGTCCCGGTTGGGCAACCGGGACTAGCCAATTGGGACTAGAGGCCTCCCCCCTTCTAGTCCCGGTTGTCCACGAACCGGCACAAGAGGCCCTCCCACGTGGCAACGGAGGAGCCCGCGGGCTGGAGACCTTTAGTCCCGGTTCGTAACACGAACCGGGACTAAAGGTAGGCCCTTTTTCGATTATTTTTCAGGGTTTAGGGTTTAGGTGGGGTTTAGGGGTTTCGGATGGTTTCCATCGAACGAGGATCACATCGTACAGGGATCAAGTTGATGCATATATACATAACACATACAATTACATGAAGATCACGTTGATGCATATATATAACACATACAAATTAAGTAGTACATGAAGATCACGTTTTCGTATAAAGTACTTAATTACATGGAGATCACTATTACATGGAGGCATACTATTTTACATCATAGTGGTACTCTCCGAATTTAGGTATGACCTCCGCAAGGAAAAATCCCGCCAATTCCTCCGCAATTGCTTTGAAGCGGTCCTCTATTGGGAGCGCGTTCCGTTTTCTTGCCAACTTTAAAAGAATGAGATCAAAATGAATACATGAGTTGTGTGTATATATATCAAATCATAATAAAACAATTATGAATGAAACTCAGCACAACTGATGGTAACAAAATAAAGTTGTGTATAATGTTTACGTACATCTTGATTTCTTCGGTTGTTGAATGTCTCGTTGGTCCTATTGTGAATGTACTCGCAAACGTAGAATCCATATAAATCAGTCCCCTGTGGCTGTTTATGGCAAGTCTGTTCAAGAATAGAATTCAATCAAATAATAATCAAATATGTTAATGGTGTGCGGACCTAGGTAGTACTACTTACGTCGTTCAAACGCCATGTCAGCTTCGGTTTACATTCACCAGGTTCTTCCTTGATGAACGTCTTCCAAACGCTGCCCGACAAAGAAAATGAACAAAGGAGTTATTAATTACTTGATATCAGGAAATGAACGAAAGAGGCGATAAGAATTGAAATTACTCTGTGAGTATATCAAAACAGGTCTTGAATTCTTTAGGATCTCTCCTTAATGAGTCAAGGACTTCAACTTCTCCAGCGTGAATGTTTAATGACGAGAAGAATAAAGTGGAACCTGCGCACGTTTATATACGCAGTCATGGATAACTCATCATTTAAAACTTAACATCTGGTGAGCAAAATAGAATGTGTACAAGATAGTAACACTCACTTGAAGTTGTAAGGAAAAAGTTTTTTTTGTCACGTTGCGCTTCAAAAACCTTAGCAAAATCTCCGGTGTGTCCTTGTTATAAAAGGGATTTTCTATGGTGACTTCATGAACTTTATCCGGGTCAATGAACCCAATGTCCGTGATTTCATCCCTTTTGCATTCGAGAATCTTCATTCTGCATAATATAGCGCACAAAAGATTATAGTGAGGATAATTACACACAATGAACGAGCTGAGTTAAAGACTTAAATTACATAAATAAATCACTTACAGACAGTAGCAACTGATGATAGATTTGTCGAGGGCCCGGAGATTGTATAACTGAAAAAGTTCGGTAAACTCAACGGACACAGCGTATTCTTGGAAGTAGCGCTCTTCCTTAACTGTCACCATGATACTGATTGTCCCTTCCTTTGCGACTTTCTTGTACCAGTTATGCAGCTGACACATTTTAGTTGTTAGGGACTTAGCCCGTTGGAACAAATTTTCCCCGGCAACATATTAATATGCTAGCTCGCAGATGGGGTAATCAGTTGTCGAACCTATGTGTTGTTGAGAACCTTGAGCGGCCTTGTCGTCAAACACCTTGAGCGGGGGGGGGGGGGGCGATTGTGTATCTTGTTCTCCGAGCGGGGGAACTTGTTTTCCTTTTTCGGCTCCTCCGACTTATTGCTATATGACTTGTTGATGGCCCTTGACGTAGTTACCTGCGTCAAAAGAATATGGGTTAGGTTGAGACTCCAAGTGCAGAGTGTATAGTATAGGAAAGACGGTTTTCCCCACGAGGGGTGACTCGAGGGTTTAATATCAAACTCTCGGGGAATCAGTAGTGAAAGATTTATCTTCTTATCCTTCTCTTGAAAACCTACAAACAAACTAAATTGTTTTGGCCCTCAACCTCACCAAGTGGTTGTCAAGCACAATGTGAGAATGATATCAAATAAAATGAATGCAAAACAGTAAAAAATATGCAATGATGATAAATAAATATGCAAGATGGTGGAAACAATGATGGATGATATTTTTGGGTTTTGTATTATGAATGCAAGATATAAAAGTGTTTTTGTATTTTCGGATTTTTAAATGGCAGAAAATGTAAAATGGATAAAAGTTGTTGGAAAGGTGTTTCTTATGATTAAAAATGGACCGGGGTTCATGGTTTCACAAATGCACTCTCTCTTTAATAAAGTGGTAGACAATGGAACACTAGAATTGACATATGAGATTGCAACAAAAGGTTTCATGACAAGTTACTAATTATATGGGCATCACGTCCTAACATAGAGATCTTTTGTTTATTAATCTCTCTTATACTCCACCAAGATGCGAACTAAATCATAACACCTTAGTAATTAAGATAAATCAGAGCATAGCATTAAGTTCATGACATGAAGTTAAAAAAGAACATGCTAGATCTAGTCATGGAGTAGTGGCAATGGTCACACCCACATCTCCGGTAGCAAGGTATTTTTCTTTATCCCTAGTGAGGCAACAAAGTAAGGTAAAAACCCAAGTGGATCGCGGAACTTTCTCTCACGTTCACCGCACTAGCCACCCCCCGTTACTCCAACTAATGCACACGTTCCCCCTCACACGCTCTCATACACATGCTTGATCAAACAAGTAACAAGAACGGGTACATAATATGCATCTACTTTCATAACTGAAACAAAACTATTGCAATCTCAAACATATATTAACTCATAAAAAGATCCACCACAAAGGTATTACATAGATGACCGTAATCATGTTCAGCAGCTCATACGGTACTAATTAGTGAAGCTCAAGAGAGAAGATACATAAGTTACTTCCACAAACCCATAGTCCAGGGGACTACTCCCTCTTCATGGAGACGGTGGAGAAGTCGTTGGAGAAGATGGAGACCACGCCGGCAGCGCCCCGCCGGAGTTTTCCCCCTCCAATCTGCAACTCCAGGTCTCTGTTTCGTGTTTCTGTGTTTCTGCGGCGCTCCTTTCCGAAGGGCTCGGGGACTATTTTATAGTCGTTTTTAGGTCAAGACGGAGGCTCGGGAAAAAAGATCGACGGCAACGGAGCCTCGAGGCCCAATGGTGGGTCCCACGCGGCCAGATCTTGGCCGCGTGGGCCACCCTCTTCTGGCCCTCGGCCTCCGCTTGTTCGCTTCCTTCGCTCCCACGCTTTGTTCCTTCCAAAAACTGATGCTCGTAAATTTCAGGTCATTTGGACGTCGTTTGGGTCCCTGAAACATCAAAATATAGAAAATAGGGTTTTCTGCCTGTGCAGGGTTAATTCCAGAAAAATAGGGAAACAATGAAATATTCCCAAAATCAATATAAAACAATGATATAACCCTTATATGATGCAAATATGATTGAAATATAAGTAATTAATGCAAAGTTCATGTATGCATTTTACATGCATCAACATCCCCAAGCTTAACCTATACTCGTCCTCGAGTATGAAGGTGATAAAACTAACATGGACTTTGCAATTTAATACTATCAAAGGATATCAAAGATGATTACTATTGCTACATAGAGTCAAATGATTCATTCTTCAAAGGAGTAGCAATATACAAGATAGATTATGAAGTGATATCAAATATTCAATGTAAGGATGTTCAATGATAATTCACAAAGTGTAACATAGAAGAAAGTACTATGGACCAAATGTATGCATAATGAAAAGTAAAAACATCCTATAATGGTCATAGAGTATTCTTATAAATCTGAATATAAAAGGTGGACACTTTGGAAAGATATATAAATGAGTAGAGGTAAAACATGAATAAGTTTCATCTAACTTCCAAATGCTTCTACTTAAGTTAATGTTTGCAATGTGGTATTCATTGGTGTCAAGCTCTCATTACCCCTATCATAGCATCTTGAATGGTTAAGTTTAAAGTGAAAGCAAATATGAGTAGTATGCTTGACAAAGTATGGTTGAATGTCTCATGCCCCGTGAATACGAGTACCTACACCACGGTTACTCAACTTGGGACACAAAAGCAAGTTCAAGTTAAGGTCATTGTAAGTAATATAATAGCGTCATCAAGAGCGTCAACTGGGTACCTCTTGTCCCAGCATGGAACAAGCCCATGTCAAAATGACAAGACAAACAAACAAAATGAACAATCTCCACACCCTTTTTATTTACTATTGGTATAGCTTTTTATTGTGGGGTGCATCACTGAAGGTTCACCATAGCATGTAAGTAAATTTCCACCATGAATGATGCATGGCTTAGATTAGCGGCCCAGGCGTCTCTCTAGCCATTTATACAAACTCATTAAACTCACTAAGTTTCCGCATTTATTTGGCACCATGATAAGCATCCATAAACAAAAGTACATGATATCAACAAAATATAAAGAGCACGTTGAAAGCTTGCCATGTGACAGCACATATGAGCTAACTCCCAACCAAGACTCTTGTCAAGCTCACAACTTCATAATTTTAATCACAATGGGTCATGTTTATTAAGTGCAATAAAAGTAAGTGTGCATCAAGTTCGTGAGAGCTCTTTAACCAACTTTTCCCATAACAATCAATAACATAAGCATTTTAATTCAGAAGTATAGATAATACAAAATAACATGATAAACATACTCGGAATAGCATAAAGCTAATAGGTAGATATGGTGGACTCACTGGAAAAACTTTGGTTGAAGGTGTTGGAAAACAAGTTTTTACTTGTTGGAATTTTTGGGCTAGCAAGAGGGAGAAAGTTGACCGTCTAAATGCATGCATAAGTGTCCATAGAACTAACCAATCCATGTTAAACAAAGTAAAGTAACATTCAGCATCAAAACATGAATAAAAGATAGCTCTTGATAAAACACTTGCAAATTAATATTCATTAAAAGCATATGAATCATGCAACTATATGTATCTTTTTGAATCAACTCAAACATCCCTTTCCCAATCTTTTTAATAGCATCCAACTTAATTCAACCCAAATTTCCAGTAGCTCTCTCATATATAAATGATAGTGGTGGTCTCAAGACAAACAAAATCAAACCGAAATAAAAAGCAAATAAAAGACGCTCCAAGTTTATGCGATAAAGTGCATTGATCGAAAAACAGAAGTTAGACGTGTGCAAACCGAGAGTGTGTTGGTCCAGTGGGGTTGTCTTCACATCCCCAAGCTTATGGTCTTCACCATCCTTGGATAGCTCTTGGTGCATCTCCTCTAATCCCTGTGAAAAAACTTCAAAACAACCGTTTCTCCCATTTCTTTTCTGTGGGGCGACATTAGTAGTGATAGACAAACGAATTCTTGCTGCATAAAATCCTTAAACAAAAATTCATATGAATGTCCAGAAAGTGTATAATGTTGTATGCCTACTTATAAACTCAATTGGATCAAAAAGATTCAAGTTAAAAGTTCAAAGAATGCATCAAACAAAATGGGACAGAATCTGTCCAGAAAAAAGCAGCAGCAAAACGTATTTTTCTACCCTACTTAAATATGTCGAAAAATTCTGAAAAAATTCATGCTTACAGAGGATGAAAAGTTGCAACTACAGTTCAAATATCAGCTCATTCGGAGTTACATAGGAATTAAAAATCATACCGTGCACAGATTCGTGCTGGAATAAAATCTCCGAATGCAAATAGCAACTTTTTCAAACCAAAATAGGTAAAACTTGGCACTTTATTAAAAATTCCAGAAACAAAACTAAAAACTAAGTCTCTTGTTACAGCAAGAGGACACAAAGAAAATCAAAAATAAAAACAACCGGGTTGCCTCCCGTAAAGCGCTTTCTTTATAGCCATGTAGCTAGGCTTCTTACTTGATATTTATGTGGACGAAGCTCATGAGGGAGCTTGAACTTTGATGTGTCCCTCTTCCTTGGGAAGTGTTCCATGCACTTCTTGTGTGGAAACTGAAACTTCACATTCCCTTCTTTTGAATCAATGATAGCACCTGTGGTACGAAGAAAAGGTCTTCCAAGAATAATTGGACTAGAGGTTTTATTCCCCATATCCATGATTAGAAAATCAACAGGTACAAATGTCATATGCAACTCTACCATAACATCACTTACTTTTCCTAAAGCATGTTTAATGGAATCATCAGCAAGTGCAAGTTCAATAGAGCATTTTTCAAGATTCTTTAATTCAAGAACTTCATATAATTCTTTAGATAAAACAGAGACACTAGATCCTAGATCTAATTAGCATGGTGTGTCTCTTTTCCAATGGTTACTAGTACTTTGGGAATCCATAATCCCCAAGCTTAGGTGGTATCATAGCTTCTTGGTTGTACCTAGCAATCTTTTCTTTTAAAACATGATTAGCAATATAAGAACCAAAACCTGCTTGGTTAACATTAAGGAAGGATCACTTGCAAATTTTTGTAAGATAGATATTAATTCATGCAAGCTACAATTCTCTAAGTCAAGCAATGGTTCCTTGACTTCACTAAGCATTTTAACTTCTCAACTTTTTCTCTAACTCAATTAACAGAAGAGATTCATCATATTCAGTTTCGTTAACTTCTTCTTTTAATCCAACAAGTTGAGACATAAATGGCAACAAATATTCAGGATAGTTCAATAATTCATTAAGAGTTTCCTCCAAAGTAAGAGGAACATTTTCAGCAATATTAATAGAATTCATTCCAACCATAGGTGGTGCTTGTGGTTTCCCTGCAGACATACTCAATAAAGTGGCTTGGTTATCAGCTAGTTTTGACAAGGCTTTGTCTAGTCCTAGTAGTTTGGAGTTGTAAGCCTTTAATATCAGAACTAATAGAAGCAACAGACTTATTCAACTCTTGTATCATGGTATTATGACTAGCAACTTGTTCCATAAGAATTTTATTAGCCTCAAAATTATCATTACGTGGTGGCATAGGCTTCCAATTATCACTAGCATTAGGATATGGAATAGAAGGACGGTTGTTGGAACATATGGGGCTTTATTATAGGAATTATAATTGTTGTTACCATACCCATTATTACCATAGTTCCTAATGAAGTTAACATCAACATTTTCAGGATTATTACCAACTAGTTCTTGCAAAGGCACATTTTCAATATTTTGTTTATTAATGAAAGCAAGAATAGTGTCCATTTTAGATGACAAATCATTTGTTTCTTCTATGGAGTTTACTTTCTTAGATGGATTAGGTGCTCTATCAGTATGCCATTGACTATAGTTTTGCAAAATACTTTCCAATATGTTCTTAGCTTCTACTATAGTTTTTCCCATAAAAGCCCCTCCAGCAGCGGAATCAAGAATATTTCTAGACATGTAATTTAGACCATTGTAAAAAGAGTGTAATATGGTCCATTCATTGACCCCATGTGATGGACAAGTTCTAAGCATAAGTTTTATCCTATCCCAAGCCATGGCAACATGTTCATTTTCATTTTGCCTAAAAGAAAGAATATTGTTTCTATTTTGCAAAATTTTAACAGGAGGATATATATTTCTTAATGAAAGCTTCTTTTGATCATCCCAAGAATTAATGCTACCAGTAGGTAATGAATGCAACCACTCTTTAGCTTTTCCTCTAAGTGAGAAAGGAAATAACTTCAGTTTTAGAATATCACTTTCCACATTTTTAAACTTTTGCATGTCACATATTTCAACAAAATCATGAAGATGCATAGAGGCATCCTCCATAGCACTACCGCCAAATTGTTCCCTAGTTATCAAGTTCAACAAACTAGGACTTACTTCATAACTATCAGCTTTATCTCAGGTGGCAATGGGCCTAGCAATAAATTGATCATTTGGAGTGTTTGTGTAATCACACAACTTAGTTCTTTCTCCCATTTTTGCAAGTTTTTATGTGTTTTTTAATTTTTATGCAAAACTGAAAATAAAAATGCAAACCGAAATATAAATATGATATGCAAGACAATAACAAAACAAAATAAAATGCTTTGAAGGGTAAAGATGGATAAGATGATGCTCACGTAGGTGCAACCTCCCCAAGCTTAGGTGTTTGCACAAGTTGGTGATGAAGTTGACTTTGTTGTGAGATATCCCTTGGATAAACCTTTACAGCAATGATTCCCCACAACGCGCCAGAAAACTGTCTTGATGGCCCTTGACGTAGTTACCTGCGTCAAAGAATATGGGTTAGGTTGAGACTCCAAGTGCAGAGTGTATAGTATAGGAAAGACGGTTTTCCCCACGAGGGGTGACTCGAGGTTTAATATCGAACTCTCGGGAATCAGTAGTGAAAGATTTATCTTCTTATCCTTCCTTGAAAACCTACAAACAAATAAATTGTTTTGGCCCTCAACCTCACCAAGTGGTTGTCAAGCACAAGGTGTGAGAATGATATCAAAAAAATGAATGCAAAACAGTAAATAAATATGCAATGATGATAAATAAATATGCAAGATGGTGGAAACAATGATGGATGATATTTTTGGGTTTTGTATTATGAATGCAAGATATAAAATGTTTTGTAATTTCGGATTTTTAAATGGCAGAAAATGTAAATGGATAAAAGTTGTTGGAAAGGTGTTTCTTATGATTAAAAATGGACGGGTTCATGGTTTCACAAATGCACTCTGTCGGGGATACTCTCTGGATTAAACCCGCGGCCCAGTGCGACTTAACTTACTCGCACGGATGAAGGCCCACTTGGGAACAAGCCCAACATTGAACCGCCATAAGGAGAAAGATCTAGAAGACAAATCCCGGAGGACCTGAAGACCAAGTAGTCTCCGAGTAGGCCTCTGTGGATGTATTCCTTATGGGGAAGTTTCCTTTTGTAACCTAGCGAGCCTCTGTGCATATAAAGAGGACTCGCAGGACTTAGAGCGGGTCAAGCTATCAAGCCCCAAACCCTAGCTCATACGGCGAGTACCAGATCGGATCGCCTCCATTGTAACACCTCGATTATCAATCACCAATCTAGGGTAGGCAGGAAGTAGGTCTTTTACCTCACATTGAGGGGGCCGAACCTGGGTAAATCTGTGTTGATCTTTGTTCCTGCGATCCCAAGCTCGGAGATGCTTGACTCGCGTAATCCCACACCTACGAAGTCATCTATGACACCTGACGTGACAAACCCACGACAGTTGGCGCCCACCGTGGGGCCTGCGGTCAAGAGCGTCACGTTCCGCGCAGGATCCATGAAGGGAGCTGAAGATCTTGTTGTTGGCCGTATCATCACGGTCAATGGCACACCCCTCATCGACGATTCAAGCTGGGGGCCGGAGGCAGATTATTTGGAGACCGGCCACGTCATCCCGTTCGGATCCTTCAACGTCTTCGTCGGCTTCATCGGTGGCAGGTCCGTTAGATCGGTCCAGGAAGGCGATTCAATAGAAGAAGTCGCCGATGACGGGGAAGAATCCGTGGAAAGCATGGACTCGCAAGAGTTTGGGTCCATCATACCTGCCTTTGAAGAAAGTTGCTGGGGTTACCCACCAGAAATCACATCATCACCAGATCAAGAGATGGCACAAGTCGCGGTTTACATGGCCGGAGGAGCAGGTGCGTCAGGGACTGCTGGAGAAACCGAGGCATCGGCACCCCCAAGCAACCCACTTCTTGTCCCTGTGTCAGCCACGAACGCCGCCCTCCGTGCAACAGAAATTGAGGCCGCCAGGGCCGAGCTCCTATATGAGGTTCGAAGGATGGAAGAAGAGCGCCGCAGGCTCGATCAGATAAACCAAGGAATCCAACAGGAGCGGCAGAGAGTAGCCGCGCTGGCTGCGACTCAACAACAGGTTGACCCGCAAACACAGCTGCGCGCGACTCAACCAACAGTGGAAATCCCGCTCACTCCAGCCGCAGGGACAAGAATCCAGACGACTGCGGAAGGAAGGGTACCGACAAATCAAGAGACCCAGCAACAACCAAGGAGGTTTCACACCCCACAGGGCCATTACCAGAACCCTGTCGATAATATGTATGCTGCGGCTAATATCTTGACACAGATGGTACCAACAGGCGATGACCCGGTCAACGCTGAGGCGCGGCGCGCGATTCAGATGTTAAGTACGGCAGTCCTGCAACAAGCCAATAGGGCGGAAGCCGAAGCACAGCTGCCCCTCGTACCATTCAATCACAGGATTACGGCAGAAAGAAGCGTCCAGAGTAGGCCGCCAGAGGACGTGTCAGGAGTCGCACAGAGGCAACAGGAGCGAGTCGCAGATAACCCCGCAGGCGCACCCACAGCCCTGTCCTCGCGACTCAAGGGACCAGCGTGTTTCACTGAAAAGATCAGATCGGAACCTTTTCCTGAAGATTTCAAAGGGCCACGCAAGGTGGCAAACTATAACGCCAGCATGGATCCAACCACTTGGCTTAACAATTACGAGATGGGCATGAGCATCCTAAACGCATCTGAAGAGATCTGCGCACGCTACCTGAACATGATGCTAGAAGGAGCAGCGCACATATGGCTGCAAAATTTGCCTCCCAACTCTATAAATACTTGGGAGGAACTGAAGGATGCCTTCATTAAGAACTTCCAAGGAACTTGCAAGCGACTCTGCAATATAGAAGATTTAGAGCGCTGTGTCCAGAAGGAAGGCGAGTCAAGTCGCCATTGGATGAAAAGGGTGGCAGAAATAATACACTCTCAGATAATATACCACCAAGCTCAGCCGTCCTGGTGATGGAGAAAAACTGCAAGTTTGAGCCGCTGATTCATAAACTGGGTCGCATGAAGGATAAAGTCAAAAGCCTCAGCGAGGTGATGGCTGCGGCTAACAAATATGCCAGCTCAGACAAAACCAGAGACGCGTCAGACGGAGAAGAAGAGGAGGTTGCTGCAAAAGGAAAGAAAAACTCCAACAAGCTCCAGCAGCAGCAAACGAGCCACAACAACACGAGTCAAACAAACGCAAAAGCGAAGATGGTCACTCAGGGCTCGTAGCCAATGCGCGTGGAGGATTCAGAGGCCAGCGTGGAAGGGGTCGAGGATACGGCTCCCGGCCAATCAATATGCAAGAAGTGTTCAACCGGCCATGCGACCTTCATGCGACAGGTGATGGACGGCCAGCGGACCATACCAAGGCGCAATGCCATTATTACAAAAAGTGGAAGGAAGAGAGCCAACACACGGGGAATACCCATGAAGGAAACCCTAGTGCGGCTCATAACACAAACATTGGGCAGCACGGCGCGAGTAACCCCAGACAGACGGGGCAGTATCACACCATAGTTATCGATACCTCCAAAAGAGAAGAGAAATTGAGCCGGAGAAGTCAGCAGGTGAACGCCGTGATACCAACAACCCGCTTGGTTAAGGTGGTCAGAACACGCGGTAACCTGGAGTCGCGACGACCACCCGCCACAGGTACGGGAACCTGGCAAGTTGGCACTGGTTGTGGCACCATACGTTGCAGGATACAAGCTGACCAAAGTGCTTATGGATGGAGGAAGCAGCATTAATATCTTGTACTACGATACTTTCCAGCGTCTAGGACTCAAAGATTCCAGCTTGCAGCCCACGTCAACAGTATTTCACGGCATTGTCCCAGGAAGGTCCGCACGGCCAGTGGGGAAAATAACCCTCGGGGTAACTTTTGGAACAGAAGAGAACTTTAGAAGTGAATTCTAAGCTTCGAAGTAGTAAAATTCCAGAGCCCATACCACGCCCTGTTTGGAAGAACGGCCTTTGCTAAGTTTATGGCCAGACCATGCTACGTGTACCTACAGTTGAAGATACCAGGACCAAAGGGGTCATCACAGTGTACGGAGATAGAGAAAAAGCAATAGAATGCGAGAAAGGAGATGCGGCTTTCGCAGAATCCGCCTGTGCCGCGGAAGAACTAAAAGGTTATAAGTCGCAGGTGGACCCAAACGATATGAGTGTGGTTACCACGCCATCTGCTGAGCCACCAATGAAGTTCAAAGCGGCCCAGGACACTAAGCAGATAAATCTTATTCCTGGCGACTCATCCAAGCAAACTAGCATTGGAGCACACATGGAAGAAGAACAGGAGAAGGCCCTCGTTGCTTTTCTCCAGGAAAATAAAGACATCTTCGCATGGAAGCCGTCAGATATGCCAGGGGTACCAAGAGAATTAGCAGAACATAGCCTCAAAGTGAACCCTGCGGCTAAACCAGTGAAGCAGCCACTACGGCGTTTTCATGATGACAGGAGAAAGGCAATAGGAGAGGAGATAGCTCGCTTGCTGGCTGCAGGATTCATCACAGAGGTATACCATCCGGAGTGGGTGGCAAATCCAGTATTGTTATGAAAAAGAATGGTACGTGGCGAATGTGCGTTGATTACACCAGTCTTAACAAAGCTTGTCCAAAGGATCCATTTGCTTTGCCAAGAATCGACCAAGTAATTGATTCAACTGCTGGGTGCGAGCTGTTATGCTTTTTGGACGCCTATTCAGGCTACCATCAAATCAAGATGAAGAGGGAAGACCAAGAAAAGACGTCCTTCATCACACCCTTCGGAGCTTTTTGTTACGTCAGCATGCCCTTTGGGTTGAAGAACGCAGGTGCGACTTACCAAAGATGCATTCAGAATTGCTTACATGAGCAAATAGGTCGCAACGTTCATGCCTACGTGGATGATATTGTGATTAAATCGCAAGTTAGCCAGGATCTTATTGGTGATCTGGCAGAGACATTTACAAATCTCAGAAAATACAACATGAAGCTCAACCCCACAAAGTGCGTCTTCGGAGTACCAGCAGGGAAGCTATTGGGATTCATAGTATCAGAAAGAGGCATTGAGGCCAATCCTGACAAGATAAAGGCCGTGATGGATCTCCAAAAGCCGAAAAGATAAAAGATGTACAGCGGCTTACTGGTTGCGTAGCAGCTTTGAGTCGCTTTATATCAAGATTGGGAGAAAAAGCGCTACCTTTGTACAGACTGCTGAAAAAATCAGACACCTTCGTTTGGGACGCAGAGGCTGACGAAGCTCTGACAGCCTTGAAGCATCAATTGACGAATGCTCCAGTTCTGGCGGCTCCAAAAGATAAAGAGCCAATGTTACTATACATAGCGGCAAATTCCCGCGCTGTGAGTGCTGTCATGGTTGTGGAGAGACAAGAAGCAGGAAAGGAATACCCTGTCCAGAGGCCAGTATACTACGTGAGCGAAGTCCTCACAGCTTCCAAACAGCGTTACCCACAGTGGCAGAAGTTGGTGTTTGGAGTGTTCATGGCGAGTCGCAAGCTGAAGCACTACTTCCAAGAGCATCCAATAACTGTGGTGAGTTCAGCACCATTGGCAGATATCATTCGTAATCGAGAAGCTACTGGAAGAGTCGCTAAGTGGGCGATTGAGTTGGGACCACATCACATCAGCTATGAGCCGCGTACATCAATTAAATCGCAAGCCCTTGCAGATTTTATTAACGATTGGACAGAAATCCAAGTTGCCCCCAGCATGGCAGAAACCAAATACTGGACCATGCATTTTGATGGGTCAAGACAGTTACAAGGCTCGGGGGCTGGAGTGTTCTGACATCTCCCAAGGGAGACAAGCTGCGGTATGTGTTACAGATACACTTCAACTGCACAAATAACGTGGCGGAGTACGAGGCACTGCTTCATGGTCTACGTATAGCAAAGGAGATGAACATCAGTCGCATACGCTGTTTTGGCGATTCAGACTTGGTGGCACAGCAGGTCTCCGGAACGTGGGACAGCAAGGACGCAACATGGCTGCATATAGGAGAGAGGTGGACAGAATTGCTGGACATTTCACTGGATACCAAGTTGAACATATTGATCGGAGACAAAATGAAGCTGCGGATGCCCTGTCTCGGCTTGGATCCAATAGACAGTCAGTCCCACCCAATGTTTTCCTGGATGAACTGCACAATCCATCAGTCAAGCCTCCAGCAGAAATTGACATTGCAGAGCCAGAGGATGATTCAACTTTAGTCGCAGCCCTGCATGAACAGCCAGGATGGACAGAGCCATACATGGCATATTTAAGTCGCGGAGTGCTGCCGGACGATGAAATTGAGGCGCGCAAAATCATACGACGATCAAAGGCCTATACAATCATCAACAATGAATTATACAAGCGCAGCGTATCAGGAGCATTTCAAAGATGTGTCTCACCAGAAGAGGGACGAAAAATCTTGCACGAAATTCATTCAGGCGATTGTGGCCATCATGCTTCGTCAAGATCTTTGGTGGCAAAGGCGTTCCGACATGGATTCTTCTGGTTAACAGCATTAGCAGATGCAGAGCAAATTGTCAGAGTGTGCGATGGATGTCAAAGATACGCTAGGCAAGATCATATGCCAGCCCAAGCACTTCGCACAATACCCATTACATGGCCTTTCGCCGTATGGGGTTTTGACATGGTGGGCCTTTCAGACGGTCTTCAAACGGAAAAACTCACCTCTTAGTCATGGTGGACAAATTCACAAAGTGGATAGAAGCAGAACCTGTGGGAGATTGCGAGGCTGAAACAGCAGTCAAGTTCTTGAAGAAGGTCATATTCCGCTTTGGTTACCCCCATAGTATCATTACAGACAATGGGAGCAACACCTCTGAAGGGGCTACACAGATATTTTGCGCAGACAATGGGATAAGATTGGACCTCACGTCAGTAGCACACCCGCAGAGCAATGGACAAGCTGAGCGAGCTAACCAGGAAATTCTCCATGGAATTAAGCCGCGCCTTATTGAAAAGGTCGAAGCATCTCCAGGATGTTGGGTGGAAGAACTGCCAGCAGTACTGTGGAGCTTGAGAACAACCCCTAACAGATCCACAGGATTTACACCATATTTCATGGTCTATGGAGCAGAAGCAGTCATGCCCAGCGATATCATACATGATTCACCAAGAGTTGCGGCTTACATCGAGACAGATAATGAGATAGCTCGGCAAGACTCGGTGGACACATTAGAAGAAGTTAGAGACTTGGCAGCATCAAGGTCAGCAGTATATCAACAAGACTTGCGACGCTATCATGCCAGACGCATCAAAACACGCACCTTTCAAGAAGGCGACCTAGTGCGACTTAAACAAGATCACAAGGGAATGCATAAGCTGTCCTCTCCATGGGAAGGACCCTACATCATCAGCAAGAAGCTAAACAATGGGTCGTACTACCTGCTGGATGTAAGGGAAGAAAGCAGCGAACGCCATGATTTCGAGGATCGTCTCGAGGCACCTCGCCCTTGGAACGTCGCACACCTGCGACCGTACTATACATAAGAAAAGGCTAATCAGAGCCAAGCATCATCCTTTCCAGCTTTATAGCTGAGTATCATCACAGCCACTCAGGGCTAGAACTTCAACTTTGGTCGCCACCTAGGCGCGACCTATGCAACATCTGATCGCCACCCAGGCGCGATCGACCCTTGTATCAGAAATCGGCCGCCACCTAGGCGCGGCCGTAAACTTTGTATCATCTCTGGTCGCCACCTAGGCGCGACCGACCCCATGTATCACCATGGATCGCCACCTACGCGCGATCCAACCCTATGTATAACACTCGGTTGCCACCTAGGCGCGACCTTATGTGTCATCATAATCAAAGCTTATCATAGCTTAGCCTATCATGGCAATATCATTATGTTTCTTGGGGTCTTTGTTACCCTGAAACAGCCGATTTATTGGCAATTATCAAATTTACCTTAAGTTGGATTGCTACTCGCATTATGTGGCCAAAGTACTGGGGTGTGGCGTCAATCGAGCTTGATTGCCTATCATGGCCGCTCTCGACCCTGAACACACATATTCCTGGGAAATACTGAGTCGCGCGAGTGCCCACTTAAGGATTCAGATGGCCTAACTAGAGGTCGATGTACTGCTTATAGTACGGCAACACCAATTACAATTACTTGTAACTTAACAATTGTTTTATTCATGATATCAAGTTACAGGTGATGACCTTCAGAGTTCTCTGAGAAGAATTGAGATGATTACCACATAACATCCTCTCAATCCTTGGGGGCTATATCATATTATCATCAAAAATTTGAAGATAGATCGTCATCAAGTTTGAAGCTATCAGGATACTCTAAAGCTCATGAAGTCAGATGATCTTCCAGGTGCGAGTCAAGGCCAAACCTGTACAATTATAAGCCGCGAAACAAGGAAAAGCACGGCCTAAGCATTCAAGATCAAGAAGTACTATGAAGTTCAGGCCATGCTTGGGGGCTAATGTCGGGGGAATACTCTGGATTAACCCGCGGCCCAGTGCGACTTAACTTACTCGCACGGATGAAGGCCCACTTGGGAACAAGCCCAATATTGAACCGCCATAAGGAGAAAGATCTAGAAGACAAATCCCGGAGGACGTGAAGACCAAGTAGTCTCCGAGTAGGCCTCTGTGGATGTATTCCTTATGGGGAAGTTTCCTTTTGTAACCTAGCGAGCCTCTGTGATATAAAGAGGACTCGCAGGACTTAGAGCGGGTCAAGCTATCAAGCCCCAAACCCTAGCTCATACGGCGAGTACCAGATCGGATCGCCTCCATTGTAACACCTCGATTATCATATCAATACCAATCTAGGGTAGGCAGGAAGTAGGTCTTTTACCTCACATTGAGGGGGCCGAACCTGGGTAAATCTGTGTTGATCTTTGTTCCTGCGATCCCAAGCTCGGAGATGCTTGACTCGCGTAATCCCACACCTACGAAGTCATCTATGACACCTGACGTGACAAACCCACGACACTCTCTCTCTTTAATAAAGTGGTAGACAATGGAACACTAGAATTTGACATATGAGATTGCAACAAAAAGGTTTCATGACAAGTTACTAATTATATGGGCATCACGTCCTAACATAGAGATCTTTTGTTTATTAATCTCTCTTATACTCCACCAAGATGCGAACTAAAATCATAAGACCTTAGTAATTAAGATAAATCAGAGCATAGCATTAAGTATCATGACATGAAGTTAAATAAGAACATGCTAGATCTAGTCATGGAGTAGTGGCAATGGTCACACCCACATCTCCGGTAGCAAGGTATTTTTCTTTATCCCTAGTGAGGCAACAAAGTAAGGTAAAAACCCAAGTGGATCGCGGAACTTTCTCTCACGTTCACCGCACTAGCCACCCCCCCGTTACTCCAACTAATGCACACGTTCCCCCTCACACGCTCTCATACACATGCTTGATCAAAACAAGTACACAAGAACGGGGTACATAATATGCATCTACTTTCATAACTGAAACAAAACTATTGCAATCTCAAACATATATTAACTAATATAAAATCCACACAAAGGTATTACATAGATGATCGTAATCATGTTCGGCAGCTCATACGGTACTATTAGTGAAGCTCAAGAGAGGAGAGATACATAAGTTACTTCCACAAACCCATAGTCTAGGGGTGGACTACTCCTCTTCATCATGGAGATGGTGGAGAAGTCGTTGGAGAAGATGGAGACCACGCCGGCAGCGCCCCGCCGGAGTTTTCCCCCCTCCAATCTGCAACTCCAGGTCTCTGTTTCGTGGTTTCTGTGTTTCTGCGGCGCTCCTTTCCGAAGGTCTTCGGTGACTATTTTTATAGTTGTTTTTTAGGTCAAGACGGAGGCTCGGAAAAAAGATCGACAGCAACGGAGCCTCGAGGGCAAGTTGGTGGGTCCCCGCGGCCAATTCCTTGGCGCGTGGGCCACCCTCTTCTGGCCCTCGGGCCTCCGCTTGTTCGCTTCCTTCGCTCCCACACTTTGTTCCTTCCAAAAACTGATGCTCGTAAATTTCCAGGTCATTTGGACGTCGTTTGGGTCCGTGAAACATCAAATATAGAAAATAGGGTTTTCTGCCTGTGCAGGGTTAATTACAGAAAAATAGGGAAACAATGAAATATTCCCAAAATCAATATAAATCAATGATATACCCCTTATATGATGCAAATATGATTGAAATATAAGTAATATAATGCAAAGTTCATGTATGCATTTTACATGCATCACTTGTCAATAGAACACTCATAGTCTGATGGCGGCTTTGGTGGAGGGTTTTATATAGCATCAATGCAACGCACAACGACTCTGGAGCTAGTTCCTGCCTTGGTGGCTCGGGCACTTTCGTGTGCAAAATGGGCGACCACCTCGGCCCTCGAGATGGCGGCGATTTCCTCGTCAGTCCTTTCCCAAGGTAACTTCTCAAGAGGCGGCGGTGTTTTCTCCTTTCTAGGTTTCTTCCTAACCGGCGAACCGGTGTGGCGCTTCCTCGGGAGCCACTTAACGGGCACTTCCTCACGCGGCGGAGATCGAAATGGACTCGCGCTGGGGTCCCCTCGGGTAGGGGTGGACTTTGCTGCTGAGGTGGACTGCTACAAGGAGGATTCGGTGGCCTTGGTGATGCATGTAAAATGCATACATGAACTTTGCACTTTAATTGCTTATATTCCAATCATATTTGCATCATATAATTATATCAATGTTTTATCATGATTTTGGAAATATCTTAATGATTTCCTATTTTTATGGAATTAACCCTGCACAGGCAGAAAACCCTAGTTTGTATTTTAATGTTTCAGGGACCCAAACGTCAACGAAATCACCTGAAATTTACGGGCGTCAATATTTGGAAGGAAGAGGACTACGGAAAAAGGAAGCGAGCAAACGGAGGCCCGAGGGCCAAACGAGCAGGGCCCACGCGGCCACAGTACCAGGCCGCGTGGGACCCACCCGTTCGGGCCTCGTGGCTCCGTTGCCTTCGATCTCTTCTCCACCGACATCGTCTTGACCTAAAAACGCCTATAAAAAAGGTCCCCCGACGTTCTCGGAAGGAGCGCCGCACAAACACAGAAACACCGAAACGGAGATCAGGAGCTGCAGATTGGAGGGGAAAAACCGGCGGGGCGCTGCCGGCGTGGTCTCCATCTTCTCCATCGACTTCTCCACCGTCTCCATGATGAAGAGGAGTAGTCCACCTCTGGACTAGGGTTTGTGGAAGTAACTTATGTATCTCTCCTCTCTTGAGCTTCACTAATTAGCACCGTATGAGCTGCTGAACATGATTACGGTCACCGTTGTAATACCTTTGTGGTGGATCTTTATGAGTTAATATATGTTTGAGATTGCATGTTTGTTTCAGTTATGAGTATAGATGCATATTATGTACCCGTTCTTGTCTACTTGTTTTGATCAAGCATGTTTATGAGAGCGTGTGTGGGGGAACGTGTGCATTAGTTGGAGTAACGGGGGTGGCTAGTGCATGAACGTGAGAGAAAGTTCTGCGATCCACTTGGTATCTTTACCTACTTTGTTGCCTCACTAGGATAAACTAAAATACCATGCTACCGGAGATGTGGGTGTGACCATTGCCACTACTCCATGACTAGATCTAGCATGTTCTTATTTTCACTTCATGTCATGATACTTAATGCTATGCTCTGAGTTATCTTAATTACTAAGGTGTTATGATTTAGTTCGCATCTTGGTGGAGTATAAAGAGAGGTTAATAACCAAAAGATCTCTATGTTAGGACGAGATGCCCATATACTAAGTAACTTGTTATCAAACCCTGTGTTGCAATCTCATATGTTAACTTTGTGTGTTCCATTGTCTACCACTTTTATAAAGAGAGAGTGCATTTTGTGAAACCATGAACCCCAGTCCATTTTTAATCATAAGAAAACACCTTTCCAACACCATATACCACTTTTCTATTTTCAGCCATCATTAAATCCGAAAAC
Organism: Poa pratensis; assembly: GCA_947311845.1. NCBI lineage: Eukaryota > Viridiplantae > Streptophyta > Magnoliopsida > Poales > Poaceae > Poa > Poa pratensis. The sequence goes on along the minus strand of CAMZMU010000083.1, from coordinate 36,133,236 downwards.
AAAAATATTTTTCATCTTGCATACATCATTCAAAAACCCAAAAATATCATTTACCATTGCATCCACCATCATTGCATATTTATTTCTTGTTTGCATTGCATAACTATCCTGATATCATTCTTACACCTTGTGCTTGACAACCACAGGTGAGTTGAGGACCAAAACATCTAACCTTGTTTTGTAGGTAACCAAAAGAAGGATAAGAAGATAAATCTACCACTTTAGATTCCCCGAGAGTTCGATATTAAACCCTCGAGTCACCCTCGTGGGGAAAACTGTCTTCCACTTTACTATCACTCTGCACTTGGAGTCTCAACCTAAATCCCGTTTACTTGTGCAGGTATCAAGACTTGCTCTTCGGGATCATCACTTGGCAAGGGGCCTAGAAGATGATGTATTTCTTGTTCCATAGACGAAACCACGCTTGACATCTCCCAGTGTCTTCTCCTCGTCACCTCCAGGAATCTCAAGCTCCAGTGTTTCAAATCCCGGCACAATTTCATCCACCCCGACACGACATAGCCAACTAGAATGTCACCAAGATGGTAGCTTGCTCCAGTTGATTTGGTAAAGCATAGCCGACCGCCACCTTCAAGGATATGTTCCTCATTGACATATGTAACTCACAATCTGTCTTCTCCGTGACATCATCCACGGGTAGCGAGCCGCCGCCGGTTCGAATGCAGGATTCTAGCAGCGTGAACCCACGCTGCTTTTTTGCTGAGATGGGACGGCATCGCTTGAGGATCTTCTAGCTGCAGCTGCTGAGATGTCCTTTGCTGACTAATTGAGTCTATTTGCTGCTGCTGCCGCTGCAACCTGACGTTCCAATTCTGATAACCGTCTAACTCCTTCTCTTCTCTTTCTCCCACGACTTCTATAACTGTCAGCGCACTCCGAAACCCTTCCTTCAAAGTGACACCGCCTCCAAGGCCTCGTAATCGTCCAACGTGTTCAGAATTCCCCAGGGCGAGTGTCAGTCGTTGTTCTCTCTCTCGGGATGTACTCTCCCTTTCGAACTTTATCTATTGCGTCTACAAGCAAGCGGAGTATTGTTTCATTTTTCCTTCCAATTTTCCCTGTGCAACAATCTGCCCTGTCTGAGTGGTCCAACACTGCCCCATGCGCGAACAACCAGAACTTGGACCTCTCGAACCAGTCCACTATCTGTGGAATGATCCCTTAGCAAGCATCATGCTTCAAAGCTCCCACTTAGGAATGGCAGTCTTGTAGCCACCAGTCCCCAACCTATGGTGATATTGCTTCTCCCATCATTACCTTATTTATGGCCGATCGGACACAGCGGTTGACGACTTCTTAACGCCACAAAGCGGGCCAGTATGTTTTTATCTTCTCTATTCTTCCAGCGAAATCTGGATCTTTATTTTTATATTTTTTTCATAATTTTTTTCTTCCAACTCTGGAATTGTGTGCCCATCTTCTTAAGAGTCCAGTCTTGACTTTCTCCTTATGCCTTTCGTGAGACTTTGTGGTAGGTTGAAGTGTGTCATGAGCGTCACCCAAAGCAAATCTTTTGTATGTTCGTGGACATAACTAGCTCCATCGTTGTCGTCCTTCGGCTTATCATTCTGCAATGGTGATCAGTAGCATGTCCCTAACAAGAACTCCAGCTGATTTACAAATTTACGGCAGTTCTCTACGGGTTCCAGCGGTTCGCCATTATCCTTAACTT